>CAUYON010093936.1:0-19022 GCA_963573935.1 Arctocebus calabarensis | reverse complement strand
ATAGGTCTGAGAATATCCTGGAGAGCTGGTTTAGTTATGGCAAATTTCTTCAACATGTGGATGTCATTAAAGTATTTAATTTCTCCATCATAAATGAAACTCAGTTTAGCTGGATACAGAATCCTGGGTTGAAAGTTATTTTGTTTTAGGAGATTAAGTCAATGACCATCCTCTTCTAGCTTGAAAGGTTTCAGCAGAAAGAGCTGCAGTTATTCTAATATTCTTTCCCCTGTAGGTTAAGGTTTTCTTATGTCTGGCTGCTTTCAGAATTTTCTCCTTCATATTAACTATAGTGAAATTGATTATGATGTGTCTGGGGGATGTCTTATTCAGGGTGAGTCGTGCTGGAGTTCTGAAACCGTCTGCTATCTGAATTTCAGAATCTCTTGGCATGTCTGGAAAGTTCTGTTTCACAATCTCATGAAGAAGAGACTGGGTGTCTTGTGAAGCCACTTTATTGTTTTCGGGGATACCTATAAGGCAAATATTCATTTTCTTCAAATTATCCCAGAGGTCTCTAAGAAAGTGATCGGTTTTTGCCCTCCATTTTCTTCCTCTTTGAAAGTTTGGGAGAATTCAAAAGCTTTGTATTCAATGTCAGAAATCCTTTCTTCTACTTGCTCCATTCTGTTACTGAGAGATTCTACTGTATTTCTCAGATCTTTGAGGGCTGCAACTTCTTGTGTCAATGTGTCAAAATCTTTGGTCATTTTGTCTTTGAATTCATTGAATGATTTAAACATCTTTTGGATTACTGCTTAAAATTCTAATTCCATCTTTATCTCCATTCTGTTGATTTTATTTGCTATCCAAATTCTGAATTCAACTTCTGACATCTCACCATTTGTTTATGCATGGGATCTTGTGCTGTGTCTGCCTTGTTGTTCCTTGGAGGAGTTGATCTGCTCTGATTATTCATATTGCCACAGTTTTTCCATTGATTCCACCTCATGATTGTTTTTCACTGTTGCCTATGGCCATCCTCAGATTTGGGGAGGTGTCTCTCCCAGATAAGACCCCAGTGGGATCACTCTGTTGTTGTTGGATCTTTATATGGAGTGACCCTGTGTAGCTCCCCTGGGATTGCCCCAGCCAGGTAGTCTGGCTGTGGGAGCAGCTCCAGAGTGCAGCACCCTCAGATCCTGCAGCAGGGCAGGGGATGGTGCACACAGTTCTGGAAGTGCCTGGCACCCGGTGACTTTGGCAAAGGGAGCCCGGGGTTAAAGCAGTCTCTGGCCGGGAGGAGGGCTCCACGCAGAGGCAGGGTGGGCCATAACAATGTATTCTTGAAAATTACTAAGATTAAAACGGTAAATATATGAGGTAATATATATGTTAATTAGCTTAATTTAGCCATTCCAAAGGATACATATTTTAAAACATCATGTTATACACAATAGGTATATATAATTCTTATTTGACAATTTTTAAATACAATAAATGAATAAATTAGAAAAATACCCACTGGGGTCATGAGACTGAAATGCTTAAGTTTGTGTGAATATTGGTAATATAACAGGGGACATATCTAAATTATCTTCTCACACTAATAAAATCCTTTATGATTACTATAGATTAGAAAATATAGAAAATACTAAAGGAATATACAAGTTTTTTTGAAAAAGGAGTAGAGATTACAGTGAGGTAAAAGACAGAGTAACCCTAAACCAGTGGTTCTCAACCTGTGGGTTGCAACCCACAGGAACTGTATTAAAGGGCCACAGCATTAGGAAGGTTGAGAACCATAGCCCTAAACCCCCCATAAGTCTCCATCACCTTATAATCCAGCTGCGATGATAATCGTGAGGAAAGGTAAGATGATAGTAAATACAGAAAGTACCTAAGAGTAGACAATTATTTTCTGAAATATACTGTAGTAGGAGCAAAATAGCCTTGGACCTCAATGATGAAGGAAGGCCTCATGTAGACATTGTTCCATTCTGAAGTAGGATTTGAAGAACTCAAAGAAGAAAGAGTACCACAGGTGAAGAAACTATAAACAAAATATTATGGCAGGATTGCTCCTAAGTAGAGTGCGATAATTGTGTTCTGAATTGGAAAATTGTGTGTGGTTAAGAGTTTGAAAATCCTTAAACACTAAGCTAAGGGATCTCAAGTCTTTATTTTCTGAGTAAGGGGAATGATGGCCACTGATTGTTGAACACAACTCTGTCCTAATAAAGACAGAAGATTCAACTGCCTTTTGCCATCAGTCAACATGAGGGAGTTAAGTGATTCAAAATACTATTTTCCTCCAATTAGTGGTATGTAGCTCTGGAAGAATGTATCAGAATCTCCAGAGAAGCATGGATACTTCAACCTTTCCCTATATGCACATACAAGAAATTCTGGTAATCCTTCTAGAGGGGAGGGACTCCTTTTTACAAATTGAGTTTTATTTTGGAAAGATCAATCCGATGATAATCCAGGGGTTGAAGTATAGCAGGTAGAGACTGGTGATGTACAATCTAGGTAGAGATTGTTTATTTTTCTACCAGCCCAGATAAGGGCCTGAACTAGCCTCCTACTTTAGGACTGTAAAAGGCCAGGCTGGATGACATTCTGATGCAAGATGATGAAAGAAGCCTCTAGCCTGAATTACGTATGGAGAACAGAAAAAAGGGGGAAGAGGAACTGGAGAGTAGAAGAACTATGAGAATTGTGGGCTCTGTTCTACAAAAGAGGAAATGGGCTTAGAGTGGATACCCCAGAGAAGTAAGATCAGATAGCATGCAAGTCATAGAGCAGACCATTAAACAGAGGCCTTCCAATTCGTATTTGTTTTACTATGCTCCACTTGACTGCAGTTTTAGACTTACTAAGTTTGAGGGGAAAGCAGATCGAGAATGAGAATAAAATGTTAACACAGAAGCATTCTCCTTTTCTTACTACTAACAGACATTGCCATCTCTATGGATTATAGCAGGGATGTTTGTACCACTGGGATCTAGGTATCTATTTCCAAATCACAAATATAAAAATAGGTTTAGAGGTAGGACTTTATAACTGACTTACTGAATCAGATTCCGGTATGGGGCTTGGATATACATATTAAAACAAAACAAAGCAAAAGCCCATACCCAGTTCAACCTGCTGTGTTCTGGTTAAGAATATTACTATTTAAAAAATAAACCACTGTTCTATGGAATATTTTCTGTCATATTTTAAATTAATTAAAAATAAATGGTGTAGGGCTTTCTACCCTGTAACTACTAGAGACAGCAAAATCCAGATTTGAAAATCAGTCACATTAAAGAACTATATTGATAGTTACTCTTTATTTTATGTTGTTTCTTTCTTCAATTTTCATCACATATTTGTTCACCAGTTGTTATGATGGACTTCACTTTTTTTCAATCCTTACAGATGAGATTTCTCCCTCCAAAAATCAATAGGAACCTGCTGAGTTTATTTATTCTAATATGAAGACACATAAAATGAGTATGGCCAAAAAAGGTTAGAAAGTAAGCCTGTTTTTCAAAAGGCTAGATTGTCAATTGAAGCAGAAAATTATATTCAGTGCTTTGGATTTATGCATTGTTTTAGTCTTCTCCAACCAATTTAGAAATTCACTTTCTTATAAAATTGAGATTATTACAAATCCTGCGCTAAGCAGCTGAAATAATGTGCCTATGCTAAGGTCAGATGGTAAAAGTTAGGAAGAACACACTGCCATGGAAGTTTATGAATGTACTCCACATACTTTTCTGACATATTTTTTTTTTGTTTTACCTAAGGTTGTCTTATTTTTTTTTTAACTTTACCTTTAATGGTGTGTTGTACATATGCACTGCTTGAAAGAAATTAAGCAGACATTATTCTAAAGTCAATGTGGAGTCTGCTAATGAAAATGGTTAAGTTAATTAACTAAATGGCAACCCTCACTGAACTTACTCGAAGCTATTTCCCCCTCATGATGTGTCTTCCTGAACAAATGATGCATAAAAATTAAATTCCTGGTGTTCTCTATTGTTCTAGATCAGCCTCTAAATTGTCACTTTACCTGTTACAACCTGTTGCATGCTAAGTAATTACACGTCTAACAATTTAATGGCAGCAGGTAAAAGATAAAACCCTACAGGATTATTCAAACCATCATTCCTTTAGAAAACAAATTGTAAAATCTTCTAGGAGAAATTTAGTTAATTCTTTTTAAATTAAAACAAAACTAAATCCATGTTTGTAATAGACAAAAATAGTTAAAAAGCATAGATAAAATTGTATTTTATTTTTACCATTTTTTTTTAATTTTTGCATCTATAAGAAACAAGTTTTCAAAGGTAAAGGGGGAGAAAAAAAACACCCATTTTTCAGTGCCTATGCCAAATTGGTTATTTTAGGATATGGAGAAAATTTGTTTTCTATACTCAATTAAGGTGAAAGGATGAGCAAAAGAAGATCCAGGTTTTGTGGAGCTGGAAGCATGTTCAACTTTGACAGTCTTCTTAAGTTTAAGGATATAACAGGAAAAGTACATTAGGTATGAAAATGAGTATTTTTATAAAGCTGACAAATACAACATCCATCACAAAATTGAGAAAATTAGCAGAAGTTTTAAATAAATTGCTACTATAATGCTAGAATATGTAGCTCTCTGAAATACTTTTTTCCTTTCTGAGTGCATCATCTTTTTATCGCCCCTTTAAGTGGGAGAATCAAAAGATAATTTTGTCTTTCCCCTAGCATGGTTAAGTAAAAAAATATATTTTTTAAAAGACAAGGTCTTGTTCTGTTGCCAGGACTAGAGTGCAGTGGCATCATCGTAGCTCACAGCAATCTCAAACTCCTGGGCTCAAATGATCGTCCTGCCTTGGCTTCCCAAAATACTAGGATTATAAGTGTGAGCCCCCACATCCAGCTGTTTAATTAAAATTTGACTTTCATTATTTACAGTTCCAAAAAATTTCTTTCACATTCACAACTCTAATGGTGATGTCATGTAAATTATTAGACTTTATAGTCAAATTTAGGAAGAGCCTAGCAAGTTTATCTCAAACATGAACTGTAAAATCTGGGATCATTTCATGTTATCTTGTATAATAACTAATCAAGATTTTTATTCTACTCATATTGAACCATTCCTCTTCACACTTAACCTCTGAGGAGTGAGTTGGAAATGGGAAAATTAGAAGCAAGTTCTGTGTTTGCCTTTCAAAGGAACATTAGTTTTCTTTTAATCCACAAATACACATCTGGATGTCCCAAAACTTCTGTAATACTCCCCCCAGGACTCCACATACTCTTCAATTCCCTAACCTGTTCTTCAACGTGGTGGTTCCCAAGGCCTGAGAATTACTTTGTCTCCGATAACTCTTGGAAACCAGAGCCTAAAACGTTGCCACATCATCAGGAACGTAGCTGCCGACTTAGCCAGGGCTGGGAGATGAGCCCCACCACCAGAGCCCCTTGGGCTGGACGAAATTGTTAGCCATTTGGTATAGGTCATTGCACTAGGCCCATTACACAGGTTATCTGGCAGGCATCCCAGATCTGGCGGAAAGAAATTTAAATCCTGTAAGTAAATGGCTGAAACACGATAGCAGTTGATGGTATTGAGCCTGTATCCAAAATTGCTTTGTTAGGCTCTATTATATTATTCATTATCTTGTTATGAAGAAAATGAAGCTTACATCTGCTGAGGGTGACAAGATATCCTGTTGTCGTGGGATTTTCCACATTTTAGGCCTATGTCATAGGCTCCTAATAAACTTTCAGAGAACATCTTTTATGTTCTCAGGCATCCAGGTGTCAGACAGACACAGTCTTTATCTCCTTTAAACTCAGTGACACGCTCAGGGCCCAGGGCTGTGTGCATTGCCCTGTTCTCTGCCAGAGACAAAATTTATTCAAAGAGCATTCAAGCTCAGAAGGACTTCAGAGCTAGTCTAATCCAATGTCTGTATTTTTCACTTGAGGAAATGGAGTTCCAAAGATACTCAGTGAAGGCCCCCAGATTCCACAAACAGTGGCAGAGATGGCCTGGCTTCCAGTCCCCTGTCACCACCTGCACCCCCCAGTATAATACAGATGCCATCTCCTAACTCTAGCTTCCCTTTTTCGGCCACGCATCCCTCTCGCAGTTGTCCCCTTGACTGTGCTGCCTGTGCCTCTTGCAGAGGAAGCCACAGCAGGAATAGGGGCTCATCTGAGACCCAGGAGTGGATGCCAGGTCTGTATCTTTTCCCTCCTCCTTTTCCCTTTCTTTTATGTGACAGTTATGTTCCCCATGTGCAGTTGTGCATTTGTTCACTACCTTTCCCCCACAGATGAGAACTTAATGTATAGCACCCCATGATATGTAGCCTGGGGGCGAAAAATGTTGGCCAAGCAATGTTGGTTTTCAAATGAAACCGTAGAGCTCTGGCTTTCTGCACAATGTGGTTGGAGGACAGTCTCCAGAGCCCCTAGCATGAGAGCTCAATTAAACGTGAAGGCCAGAGATTAAACAGATGGAATTAACACACACATAAGGCTATTTTGCCCGATGAGTGTAGGAAAATTGGCGACAGCTTGCTGGAGACAAGCTAATATTTGGTGCTTCTTCATGTTGCTTACTTAAAATATTTGATCCTCATTTAGTAGGGGTAAGAAGAAATTGACTTTATATTAATATAAACACTTCTTATTTTTTATTAAAATGAGGCACTTAGAAGATGTCCTAAAAGGCACACAAGTTTTTAGACATATGAATTATCTTGTATTTAATAGTTTTCTGCTATTACAAGCTGCCCAGCACTCTACATTAGTTTTTTTTCCTTTTTTAGAATGTGTACGCATTTTTTTTGGTACCCTCTGTGTGTGTATACATATACATGGGTACATGTATGTTTATATGTGTATATAAATGTGAGCCACATATGTGATTGCAATACTAAATAGCAACATTAAAGAGGTAAAAATAAAATAAACAGGTGAAATTAATTTTGATAAAATGTTTTCTTGTACCCAATGTATCTAAAATGGTATCATTTTGATAATGATAATCAGTGTAAGAATGCTATCATGTCTTCAATGATGTTTTCACCACTGATAGACCACATTTATGATGGTGGTCCCATAGGATTATAATGCGATATTTTCACTATATCTTTTTTAAGTTTAGATATGCAAATTGTTATCATTGTTTGACAATTGCCTACAGTAACATGCTGTGCAGGCTTATAGCCTAGGAGCAATAGGTTATACCATATAGTCTAGGTCTTGCAGCCTGCTACACCATCTAGGTTTGTGGAAGCACACTTCATGATGTCTGCACAGCAGCAAAATCATCTAACAAGCACATTTCTCCTAATGTATCCATGTCCTTAAGGGGCTCATGAGTGTCTTGAGGTATTTTGCATTCTTTTTCTGGTACTAAGCCTTTGGGATCCCATGAGTGTTTCATGCTTACATCCCATCTCTATTCCAAATAGCCATGTTTCAGGTGCTCAACAGTGTGCTTAGCAGCAAGCAGATTCCCCAGCAAAGTTCTATATTCATCAAAGCTAGAGAGAATTTATAGGACAGAATAACAGCATTTTTAAAAAGGTTTTAACCTTTAAGGTTTTTTTTTCCCTTCCGTAAAAGCCTCTCATTTTTGAAAAGATGTTTTTCTTCAAGCAACAAAAGTGGTAGTAAATTTGTTTTCTCCCGGCTTTTATGTTGGCATATCATTCCTGTTTTTCACATTTTTGTTTCATTTTCTTTTTCTGTGTACTATGCCACATGACTTCTTGGAAAGCAAATGAGAAGATATTAACATTTAATAATAATAATATAGATAATTTGCTCTTGCTAAGCATCTACCACGCACAATACTCAAGTTCCAAATTTCAGCTGACTGCGATTGGAAGCTTCAGCCAGCCCCAGGTGGATGGCCCAGCTGAATCAGGCATTTCCCTGGCTACAATCTCCCTAAACAACAGGCCAGGAGAGTTGGGGATTTTGAAAAATTTCCACTGGACGGCTCGGTCTAGTCCATTTTCCACGTTAGATGGTTTAGCGGATACTACATTGAAAAGTCGTCGTCGCTGTTTTCTCATAATTGAACTTCTGGCAGTGGCTGCATCCACCTATCCCTTAAAGCAGCTCCGGAAGACAGGCAGGGGAAACACGTGGACTGGAGGTCGGACCACCACTCCTTGGTCATTTAAAGCAGAAGAGAACAAACTTTCTGTAAAGGTCTAGATAGTTAATATTGTAGGCTGTGCAGGACGTAAAGTCTCTGCCTCCACTAATCAATGCTGCTATTATGAGATGAAAGCAACCATAATGTTAACAAAACAATAAGTAAAAGAATGGATGTGGTCGGGTCCCATAACTATTTATGGGCACAAATTTGAATTTCGTATACTATTCATGTCACCTGTGGTTTTTTTTTCAATTATTTAAAATGTAAAAATCATTCTTAGCTCCCCAACTACACAAAAACAGGGGGCAGCTGGATTTGATCCGCGAGCCGTAGTTTGTTTTCCCCTGCCATAGATGCTCGTTGAAATGAGCTGATAGCAACAATCCTGGAAGAAAACAAAGCTATATGAATTCTGTCCTGATTTTTCATTGTTTCCAAATTATACTCACCCATCTCCCACCCATCTCCAAATTATACTCACTTTCCTCATATTGTCTGCACACCTAGCAAAGCCTCAGTTTACCATATGACAACACCACCTCCTCCCATTGTTGTTTTCAAAACCAATAAACACTCTCCCTAAGCATCACCATTTCCAAGAGTAGCTGTTCCATATTATTCTTCTGCTTGTAAATAAGATTAAAACTCCCAGAAACATTTATTTCCTTCTTCGTTAGACATGTTTCATTTAATCGATAATGCAGTATGCCTTTGCTTTATGGTATAAATAATACTAATGCATCAATTTGTAGCAATATGGAATGTTACACTGAGAAAATATGAATGTGAGTTATGCAGATTATGCCATTTGTTACAAAAATAGTTTTTAATCCTGATATTTTTCAACATCACTATAAAATGATTTCATTCAGATAAGGAAAAAGAAATAGAACTGCTTTCCTGTGTGATGATTTTTTTTTATAAGAGAGCAAGTTTTTGAAAACAAGAACCTTTCTAGCCAGAAAATGTTGAGATTGAAAGCAACAATTCATGGTGATCAAAACTGTTGAATTGATGCATGTATTTGAACACTCTTGAATTATTTTCTAAAATGTACTTTTAAATAGTTGTGAAGATTAATATGTCTTTTAGATGCATCAGTAGTAAAGCAAGTAATGTAGTAGGGATTGTAGCACTGTCCAAGATAACAACTGTTTTGCAGTGATTCGGATTTTATCTGTGCTGTCCAATGCAGTGAGGCTCTTGAGCCTTAGAAATGTGGCAAGTACAAATGAGGAACTGATTTTCAAATTGTATTGAATTTTAATTAATTTAAAGTTAAAGCTATGTGTAGATAGCCACACTGCTTTTTTTTTTTTTTTTTGAGACAGAGCCTCAAGCTGTCACCCTAAATAGAGTGCTGTGCCATCATAGCTCACAGCAACCTCCAACTCCTGGGCTCAAGCGAGTCTCCTGCCTCTGCCTCCCAAGTAGCTGGGACTACAGGCACCCGCCACAATGCCAGGCTATTTTTTGGTTGCAGCCATCATTGTTGTTTTTTTGGCAGGCCCGGCTGGATTCAAACCCGCCAGCTCAGGTGTACGTGGCTGGTGCCTTAGCCACTTGAGCCACAGGCTCCGAGCCAACCACACTGTTTTTTAAATGAAACTTCTAAAATGGAGGCTATGTCTTTATGTGGTGTGTTTTTCCTTTTTTTCCTTGAATTCCCTATTTTGGAGTATAAGGCTTTATGAAAGCCAAAAAGAGTACATTCTGGTTTTTAACATTCTATTTTACAAAAGCAAATTTTAACAGACACTGTAAGTACTAATTTAATACATGCCAAGTATTGTTATTTGTTACAATTCCTTTGCTTAAACTTATACAGATTATGGTTTAGTTTTCCTTGAATTTTATCAAATAAAATGAGAAAATTAAAAATTAAAAACAATGTTTTCTAAGAATCCAAGGAATGTTTTTCTATATTAGACAGGCTGTCACTAAGGTCCTTTAAGCAAGTAAGGTCAAATATTGGTAATGGAAGAGTGTGAGAATGAAGTAGCTCTTCCTTACAGCTACTTTTTAGAGCCCTTCTTTTAGAAAGACTATGGTGGGGAGGGAGGGAAGGAAAAAACCATGAGGTCAATTTGTAACAACACTTCCATTGCATATGTGTCATTTAAAATTATGTTTTAGTTAAAAATAAATTATGTTTTAGGCTCAGCACCTGTGGCTCAACGGGCTAAGGCGCCAGCCACGTACACTTGAGCTGGCAGGTTCGAATCCAGCCCGGGCCCCCCAAACAACAATGACGGCTGCAACCAAAAAACGGCCAGGCGCTGTGGCGGGCGCCTCTGGTCCCAGCTACTTTGGAGGCAGAGGAAGGAGACTCACTTGAGCCCAAGAATTGGAGGTTGCTGTGAGCTGTGATGCCATAGCACTCTATCCAGGGTGACAGCTTGAGTCTCTGTCTCAAAAAAATTAATTAATTAATTAATTAAATTATGTTTTAACTGGGTGGTGCCTGTGGCTCAAAGGAGTAGGGTGCTGGCCAGAGGTGGCAGGTTCAAACCCAGCCCTGGCCAAAAACTGCAAAAAAAAAAAAAAATTATGTTTTAACTTCTTTAAGTGTTTTATCATTCTAGAGTTTAAACACTATGTGATCAAAATCCCGTTATATAGTAAAGAGTGGGTATGCAGGTAGATAGTTAAGAGGTTTTAAATCCCTACAAAATTCATTTTAGAAGATAAACGACAGCTATTGAAGTTTGGCCAAATCAATTTCACCAATTTACTTGTTCAGTTCCTACAGGAGTGGCCACAGGGCTTGTTACCTAATATTAGGGTAGGTTTGAATCAAAATGAACAGTCAAAATTTTATTTTCTGTGGACTATGTGTATTATGAAGGATTTTTTGCCATGGAAGTAGTTGCTTATAGTGCAAAGTAAGAAATTAATGAACAAGAATACTGCTCATGAACACCAAGGTTTATTGAAAAGTCAATATAGGTTTAGTGCGGTAATGAGGGCAGGGTTCTCCAAGGACTGCAGACCTATTAATTGTACATCAAAATTTACCGACTTTGAAATCCTTCTAGAAATATTCATTTCCCTCATCACGTGTCACGCGTTGGAGACCTTTAGCAACACTAGCAAAATCCACGTGTGGCAATGAAGTGGTTATGCAATATAACGAGTATACACTGTGACTTGTTTGATACAGGATGTTTCACCATTAATTTATGTAAATCTGGAAGCCATATAGAAAATATACATCTATAAACATTGTAAGTAAAAGCCACATATTTTAAAAATTAAATCCACTGACTTTTAAAATAAAATCCCAGTAGCTATGCCTTTGGAGGCTGAATGACCTAAAAATGATTTGTAATTAGTCACTTAAAAATTACATATGGATTTGTAATTTTTAAATGTCTGGTAGTTTATAATTATAATGTATTTTTCAGTTTTATATTCATTATTATTTCATTAAATGTCTAGAGGGAAAGAAAATAAATGACCTCCTAATGAGGGATATTTTACCATGTGACAGTTGTAAAATATAATAGAGTGTGGTGGGAATATTTGTATTTTTTTTTTGAGACACAATCTTACTTTATCACCTTCTGTAGAGTGCTGTGGCATCACCCAACTCACAGCAACCTCCAACTCCTAGGCTTAGGTGATTCTCTTGCCTCAGCCTCCCGAGTAGCTGGGACCACAGGCGCCCGCCACAGTACCCAGCTATTTTTGTTGTTGTTGCAGTTTGACCCGGGGCCAGGTTTGAATCCGCCACCCTTGGTATCTGGGGCCAGTGCCCTATTCACTGAGCCACAGGCACTGCCCAAGGGAATATTTCTTTCTTAAGTCTGATTCTCTAGCACCTTTAATTTATTGAGGTTGAAAAATATGTGAGGCAAATGAGTTCTCCAAATATTTCATACCACATGCATTTTATCCAAAAGATGATGTTTCAAATGAATTATTTAATTGGTATTAAATTTTGGAAGTTTTTTTCTAGTTGGTAACAATTAGAACAAGAGAGTATTTATTTCAGATACATTCAGAGTACACTATTAATCTACTTTTTTAAAGGTGAAATGATGTTGGCATCAGAGACTTAGCCATCCAATGGCCAAGTTCAATCAACTAAAGACACAAATTTATAGATAGTATAGAGGGTATTGTTTGGAACAAAAATAGTTACTAGGTAAATATTTATATTTATTGAATGAATTACACAGATAAGGTTACTGCCAATACTATGATTAATGAATATCTAGTCCTACCTCCAGCTATAGAATCTGTGACATCAATGTAAGTTATAAAAATTATGTCAAGAATTGAGGCCTTCTACACATGTTCCTCTTAACTGATCATATCCTATCCTCTTATATTCTTGGGTTCCTCAAATCAAATTTCACCACTCCAGCTGCCAACTTGTTCTGATCGTTCTCGTGAACTTGGATATTAACACACATACTAAAATGAGCAACCGAGTGGGAGAAATGTCATATGTGAGAATGTAAACACTTTTAAGAGAGTTCTACTTTTCATCTCAGTTTTGTCTTCTCTTTTCTATGCTTTATTAGCAAATAATCGGTTTGTATGATTGTTCCTTCAACAAATGTTATGCCACATAGGAGAAGGCACTAAAGTATACAAAGATGCAAAATTCAATTGTAGCTGTGTGTGTGTGTGTTATCAAGGGAGAGGCATTTTGGGGAGAGGCAAGGAAAGAAGACACAAGTTGGAAGAGAATATCAAAATAATGAATAGCAAAATAATGAGAATAGCAATAACTGACAGGCTCTGATGATGCAGCCCAGATAATGAATGCTAGAGAGTTTATTAGAAAGAATAATTATTTCCATCCAGAGGGATCAGGCAATCTCCTCTGAGGAGGAGGCATTTTCATTATCCAAAACATGAAGGATTGGGAAAGGTTTTATATGTGTCAATTAGAAAAAGAGATCTTTCATTGAGGGAAAAGAAGACATTTTGATTGCAGGGTAGACAATGACAGGAACAGGCCAATGTAAGTCTAATAACTGAGTTTTGTTATTAGAAAGATACAAAGAATTGGAGATAGGAATAGATTGTTAAGGGCTTTTTTTTTTTTTTAATAAAAGCAAAAGAATCTGGAAGCAAGAGAATAAAACAATGCATGACAATATTAAAAGATGGATTTGGTAGTGGCAAGGAAAATAGGATTTTATCATCCCATATACTTTTGAAATTATGAAGAAATCCTAGTAATTAAATTGTTACTACAGTTAAATCATAGTAACAATCAGTAACTAAAGGAATTTATTTTAAGAAATGTTATGAAAGGGTGGCGGCTGTGGCTCATCGAGTAGGGCGCCGGCCCCATATACCTAAGGTGGCAGGTTCAAACCTGGCTTCGGCTGAACTGCAGAACAGAACAATAGCCGGGCATTGTGGTGGGCACCTGGTGTCCCAGCTACTCGGGAGGCCGAGGCAAGAGAATCGCCTAAGCCCAGTCACAGAAGGTTGCTGTGAGCTGTGTGACGCCATGGTACTCTACCGAGGACGATAAAGAAAGACTCTGTCTCTACAAAAAAAAAAAATGCTATGAAAAAGCAACTTTCTTCTGCACTCATATCAGTATATTTTCTTAAAGTTATATAGCTAAAGAGAATAAGAGGTAAAATATAATAATATAGTGGTTAAGAGTATGTGCTTCAAAGCTTGACTTCTTGGATTCATATCCTCGCTGGGTACTGCTTATCAGCTATCTGAACTTGTACAAGTCACTTAGCCTCTGGTCATCAATTTCTTATGTGTAAAATGGGGACAATAATAGTACCTGTATTATAGGGGTTGTTATTAGTTGGTGGTCATATACATAACTAAAACAATCCTTAGCACAGTTTAACTACCATGCAAGTATAACCTATTTCTACAGAAGAAGTATATGTTTACCTATATTTAAAATAACTATTTTCTTATTAAAACATAATACATGTCCATTGCAGAAGGATTGTAAAAAACAACTAAGATAACCAATTACCAGGAAATTGACACTGCTAAACTTTTGGTAAACAGTCATCCACATCACTGCATGTGTACCTACATCACTAAATTGACATCCACATTGCCTTTAAAATAGCTGCACAGTGTTTCACTGTATGGATATTCCATAATTTGTAACCCATACCCAGTTGGAAGACATGTAAACTATTTTAAATGTTTGGCATCTATAAGTAACCCTACAGAGAACATTCTTATAGCTGTATACATGTGTGTGCGTGTGTTATTGCTTTAGAATAAATTATTAGCAGTAAAATATCTAGTCTAAGGAAAGGAATATGTTTCAGACTTTGGATGTGAAGTACAGAAACCTATCCCATTACCTTCCTTTCAGCCCCAACAACCAGGGATATTCTCATTTACTTACCATCAATATCTGAGGGGATTCAATTCACCACACAATTGCTGTTGGATGACAGTGTTGTATGCTAATACAAGATACTGTATTTTAAAAATCTTTGGTAAGTCAGTAGATGTGATATTATACCTTTGAATTTTCATTTTTATGATTCCTGGTAAAGTTAAATAATTTTAATCAGCAATTTCCATAGGCCAGGTAAAGCTCTTCTTTTATGAATTGTAGATTCCTGATCATTGTCCTTCTCTTTCCTATTAACTATTAGTCTTTATCCTGTTGATCTCTGAAAATGTTTCTATCCTTAGTGCCTTTCAAATTATGTCTTATGAGTGTCTGTGAAAACGATGGATTGTTTTTGTTTTTGCTACTTTCATTTATTATGAAAAGAAATTTTACATTGTTATGAATTTAAGTCTATTACTTTATGATTTTTAAACAAAAATTATAATTTTTAAATTAAAATTATAAGAATATTTACCTATATTATTATTACTTTCACAGTTCTATTTTTCACATATAAAATTTTATTTATCTGGTATTTAGTGTGGAGTCACAAGAGGTAAAATTAAGTTAAAATTCAACCAAATATAATTCATATTTTTAGGTAGAAGAGGTTCAGAATTCAGCATTTATATCATATTTTTTTGGAAATAATACTAAACGTCCGTGTATGTTTCTCCTTATTTGTAAAGGAAAATCTCCTACTGTACTTACTCATTATAGCAAGTTATTTTACCTATGTTTCTACTTTAAAATGAATGACAGGCCTACTAAAATAAAAAACTTATTTATAACAATTGTAGGAAGATAATTTCATCATGACTTTTGGACTAATAATCATCAAAAACTTATTCAATTAAATAATCTAACTCATCTCCTAATGCCTACAAAAGGAAATTAACAAATGTCAAACAGTAATTTTTGTTTTCAAAATGTTTATATGCGTGCATTTCATTTATAGTTTCTTTTTGAAATTATTTTCTAAATATGTATCTATTTATTCACAATAAGTATTATGGGTATAGATTGTTTCTGCAGAAATGAAAACAAACACAAAGGATGAGTTTGTTTGCTTGTTTACATGTTAATTTCAAGTTATTATAAGGGTACAAACAACTAGGTCACAATTTTTTTTTTTTGGAGACAGAGTCTCACTCTGTCATCCTCGGTAGAGTGCTGTAGCATCACAGCTCACAGCAACCTCAAACTCCTGGGCTTAAGCTATTCTCTTGCCTCAGCCTCCCAAGTAGCTGGGACTACAGGCATTCACCACAATAGCTTGCCCAGCTATTTTGTCATTGTTGTTTAGTAGGCCTGGGCCGGGTTCGAATTCACTAGCCTCAGTGCATGTGGCCGGCACCATAACCACTGTGCTATGGGCGCCAAGCCAAGGTCACAATTTTTGAATTTGTTAGGTGGAGCCCCTCTTGTAGTTGTGCCCCACACAGAAAAGGTGTGCCATAAACCCCTACCTTGTGCCCTTTAAGTGAGAGCACATCAAACCCACACTTCCTCTACCCTCTCCCTCATTCCTCCTCCTCAAAATTGAATAGAATTAAGTGTTTCTCCTATGTGGGTGTGTTAGATCATCTACTGGCTTATTAATAACATTGAACACGTTAGATACTTGCATTTCCATTCTCATGACACTTTACTGAGAAGAAATGTGTTTCAACTCCATCCAGGTTAATACAAAAGATGTGAACTTACCATCCTTTCTTGCAGTTGAATAGTCCTCCACACTATACCTGTACCGTAGCTTATTAATCTATTTTTGAGGTGATGGCCATTTAGGTTGTTTCCACCTTTTAGTGATTGTAAATTGAGCGGCAATAAACAACTTAGTACAAATGTCTTTATGATAACACAAATTTTTTTCTAGGTAGATGCCTGACATTAGGATTACGGGGTCAAATATGACATTGGGGACTCTCCATACTTCTTTCCAAAGAGGCCGTATTGGTTTGCAGTTCCACCAACCGTGTAAAAGTGTCCCTCTCTCTCCACACCCTCCCCAGCATCTGCAACTGTGGGACTTCGTGATGTGGGCTCTACTCACTGGGGTCAGGTGATATCTCGGGATGGTTTTGATTTGTATTTCTCTGATGATTAGAGATGGTGATCATTTTTTCATATGTTTGGTACCATTCATCTGTCTTCCTCAGGGAAGGTTCTTTCTGTTCATGTCTCATGCCTAGTGATAAATGGAATTGTTTGCTCTTTTTTGTTGATTAATTCGAGTTCTCTATAGATCCAAGTTTTCAAGCCTTTGTCAGATTTGTCATATGCAAATACCTTTTCCCATACTGAAGTTCATCTATTTTCTTTAATTGTTGTGTCCTTAGCCGTACAAAAGCTGTTCAGTTTAATTAACTACCATTTGCTCATTTTGCTGTTGTTGTAATTGCCGCTGAGGTCTTCCTCACAAAATATTTCCCCAGGCTGACATCCTCAAAACAAGAGTTTTTGCTACTCATGTTTTAAGTTCCCTTTCTGTCATTTCCATTAATTCTTTGTAGGTAGAATCTTTTGTGATATCTACCTCATGATCCCTTGGTGGGATTGCTCTATTCTGGTTTTTCATGTTGCCAGAGTCCTTTCTGTTGGTTCCTCCTCATGTGTGTTTTCTTCTTTTTCACTTCCTTCCCCTACTTTTTCCTTCTCACTACCTCTTTTGCTAAATTGCCTTTTCTCAGAGCTTAGCTGTTGAAGTAAGATAAGGGTAAAGAGCCAGAAGGAAGAAAGGAAAGAAAAAGATAAAGAGGAAAACAAAAGAAAGATGGGATGATGGAAGGAAAGAATTGAAGAAAAGGGGAGAAAAAGGATAGTAAAAGAGAAAGAGAGTGATAGGAGATGTGGTGTTTGGCAAGGTGCTTTAACTATACCCACAGCTGTAGGACTTTTAGGGGCCAGGCTAGGTGGGTTTCTCAAAGTCAGGAGCTCCTTACTAGTCTGGGCAAAGGAAAGACCCTACCTCTGCCAAATACAGAAATAAATCAGCAGTAAGAGACCAGTGAGGACCTACCGATATCTTCTTACCAAAGGCCAAAGTTAGAAGGACATGTAGTCCATGAATTTATGGCCTCCCTGAGCCACGCCAGTGCCATGACCCCCATCCAGACCAATACAGTAACCCTCCCGCCCTCAGAGAAGAGAAAAAAATAATAAAAATCAGTAAAAATTAAAATATAATTATGTAAGATAAAGAAGAAAAAAGGGATATCTTAGGTGTGGTATGAGAAATTTATGTGGGAAAGATGAGAAGAGTAGAAATATCTCTACCAAAAGAGAGAAAATGGAGAAAAATTAAAAAGAAAGAATAAAAGGAGATGAGAAACTATAAGAAAAAATAGAGGAGCCCTTGCTAGTGAAAAAACAAAAATATAACCAAACAAAAAAACAAAAAACTAAACAAAAACCAACAGCATAGCAAAAAAAAAAAAAAAAAAGGAAAAAGAAAAACTAAGGAAAAACTTTGAAAAAAGTAGGAAAAATGTAAAACAATATATATTTGTGTGTATATAACATATATATATATATATATATATATATTGCAGTATATTGCCTGGATACCAAGTGACACTGTGGTATTAGGAGTCAGAGAATACACACTGGATTTTCTGTATATAATGGGGGTCAAAAGCCACTCTCTAGTTGCAAAGGAGAACAGATCTTATCTTCCTGACTTCTTTGCCCTCAATCAGGGGCTTTTGCTTCACCAGCATTCAGTCCCCCTGGGGCTGGGGTCCCAAAGCTCTTGCCAGACTTCACAGGAGGCCTGTCAGTGTTCGCTGTCAAAAAAGCAGCCCTCTGGGAGGGTGTGGGAGCCACTCAGCTCACCTCAAAGATGGCTGCTCAAGCTCAGAGCCATCTGTACACTAGGATGCTGTGGACTGTTTCTGTGGCACAGGTCTTCTCACAATGGTAGTGATACCAGAGTTTTAGGTTCTTGATGTCGGTGATTTGAAGAATAAATCCAGGGACCACAGATCAGTGGTAAGACAGAATTTATTTACAGAAAAGAATACAAAAACACTAAAGCTTCTGGTAGGGATAGAAAACCCAAGTTGGGAGAGAAAAGTTCTCTCTGTTTCTCTCCCCATCTCTCCCCGTCTCTCTATATCAGGGTTCTTTGTCTAGGGGTATATATAGGCGCATGGGTTTCTTCTATATGAGGCCAGGAAATGCATGGACACAGTGTCTTCCGCTGGGGCAAGGTGAATGAATGTATTAATGAATGGACACAGTCCATTCATGGAATTGAAGCCTGGGAAACTTATATGAAATTGACCTAGGCATAGCAAATCAGGGTTCCATATTCAGTCATAAGTGCAGAGGGAAGGAGACACCAAGACACTAGTGTTGGGCGGCTCCTGTGGCTCAGCGAGTAGGGCGCCGGCCCCATATACCGAAGGTGGCGGGTTCAAGCCCGGCCTCGGCCGAACTGCAGAACAAAAAAATAGCCGGGCGCTGTGGCAGGCGCCTGTAGTCCCAGCTACTCGGGAGGCTGAGGCAAGAGAATCGCTTGAGCCCAAGAGCTGGAGGTTGCTGTGAGCAGTG
>CAUYON010093935.1:0-76950 GCA_963573935.1 Arctocebus calabarensis | reverse complement strand
ATTAGTCCACATGAAAAAGGCCAACAATCTGGTATGTCAACAGGCAAGAGAGATGAATGGAAGAGATGAATGGAACCTTCTCTTAAGAAGACAGACGAATGGCTAATGAACATATGAAAAAATGCTCACCGTCCCTAATTATTAGAGAAATGCAAATCAAAAACACCCTGAGATATCATCTAATCCCAGTAAGAACGGCCCTCTTCACAGTCTCAAAAATACAGATGCTGGCTTGGATGTGAGAGAAGGGAACACTTTTACCCTGCTGGTGGGACTGCAAACTAATATAATCTTTTTGGAAGGCAGTATGGAAAACTCTCAAAGAACTCAAGGTTGACCTTCCATTTGATCCTGCAATCCCATTACAGGGCTTCTACCCAGAAGGAATAAAATCCTTTTACCATATACTAGACTGTTTATTGTAGCTCAATTTACAATCGTCAAAATGCATAAACAGCCTAAATGCCCACCAACCCGGAATGGATTAACAAGCTGTGGTATATATATATACCATGGAATTCAGCCATTAAAAAAGATAGAGACTTTACATTTTTTTGTATTAACCTGGATGGAAGTGGAACACATTATTCTTAGTAAAGCATCACAAGAATGGAGAAACAACAATCCTATGTACTCAATTCTTATATGAGGACAGTTGATGACCTAGTACATAGTGAGGGGTGGGAGAAGGGGAGAGCAGATGACTGACATGTTAGTCTATTTTGTGCTGCTGTGAAAGAATACCTGAGGCTGGGCAATTTATAAAGAAAAGAGATTTATCTGGCTTACATTTCTGCAGACTGCACAAGAAGCATTGCACCAGCATCTACTTCTACTGAGGGCTTCAAGGAGCTTCCGATGAAGATGAAAGGTCAAGGGGGAGCAAGTGCGTGGCATGGTGGAGAAGGAGCAGGAGAGGGAGCAGGAGGTCCAGCCTCCTTAAACAGCTCTGTCTCCCATGACCTAACAGACTGAGCCCTCACTCATCCCTGGAGAGCACCAACCCATTCACAAGGAACCCACCAGCCCCCATGACCCCAAACCAGGGGGCAGGGCAGGAGGGAGGGAGGAGGGTAGGGGGTCACAGTGTGTGACACACCTTTTGGGGGCAGGCCACCCAATTATAAGAGGGACTTTACCTAACAAATGCAATAAATGTAACCTGGTTCTTTGTACCCTCAATGAATCCCCAACAATTAAAAAAGAAAAAAGAAAAAGAAATGCATGTAGAAATTCAAGAGAAAATTAAACCCAAAATTACTAAAAAAGAGAGAAATAATAAAGATCAGAACAGAAATAAATGAAATTGAGACCAAAAATTATAAAAGATTAACAAAACTAAAAGTTGGTTTTATAAAAAACATAAACAAAATTGACAAACCTTCGGTCAGACTAAGGAAAAAAGAGAGAAGACCCAAATAAAGAAAATCTAAAATGCAAAGGGAGGTATTACAACTGATGCTACAGGACGTCAAAGGATCATTGAAGACTATATGACTAACTGTATGACAATGAATTGGAAAACCTAGAAGAAATGGGGACAAATTCCTAGACACAGGCAACCTAGCAGGATTTATCCAGGAAGAATTAGAAAACCAGAATAGACAAATAACAAGTAACAATATAGACACAGTAATAAAAAGCTCTCCCATCAAAGAAAAGCCCCGTTTGAATCCTAGCAAACATTTTAAAGAAAAAATAATACCAATCCTACTCAAAATAGTCCAAGAAATTAAAGATGAAGGAATACTTCCAAACTTATTCTGTGAGGTCAAAATAACCTTGATACCAAAACCAGACAAAGACACAAAATAAAAGCATCCAAACTAGAAAGGATGAAGTCAAATTATCCTTGTTTACAAATGATTGGGTATTATGTTTAGAAAAACCTAAAAATTCCACCCCAAAACTTTCAGAACTGATAAACAAATTGAGTAAAATTTCAGGATACAAAATCAACATACAAAAATCAGTAGCATTTCAGTATACCAACAGCATGATCTATGGAAAACATACTGAACATCCTTCCTATACACCAAAGAAAGTACAAAAAACCTTGCCATTCACTTGTGGAATAGTGGGAAAGTTTCCTAACTGACATCAAATCTGCAATTCTGCACCAAATATAGTTAGAAGGAAAGATTTATACTCTTTCAGAACAATCTGAAAAAGAAACTAAGGAAGAAATCCTACTTTATAGCAGCTACAAAAAAATATATATGTCAATGAACCAGGAAAGTGAAAGATTTCTACAATGAAATATATAAAATACTGATAAAAGAAATGGAAGGAAAAACAAAACAAGAAGAGATATCCCATGTTTGTGGATTAAAAGAGTCAATATTGTTAAAATGTCCACAGTGCCCAAAGCAATCTACAAATTCAATGCAATTTTTATCAAAATACCAAAGATATTTCTCATGGAGGTAGAAAAAAAAATCCTAAAATTTATTTCGTAGAAACACAAAAGTCCGAGAATAGTCAAAGCAATCCTAAACAACAAGAACAAAGCTGGAGGCATTACAGTCCCTGACCTCAAATTATACACAAAGCTATAGTAACCCAAACAGCATGGTATTGGCCTACAAACAGCCACATAAGCAAAGAGAACAGAACAGGGGACCTAAAGGTAAATCCATACATTTATGGTCTACTTATTTTTGATACAGATGCCAATATACACTTTAGGGAAAGAATAGTATCTTCAACAAATGATACTTGAAAACTGTATGTCCATAGACAGAAGAATGAAATTAGATTCTCTCTCTCACCATGCATAAAAATCAACTTAAAATGGATTAAAGACTTAGGTGTAAGTCTTTAGAGACCTGAAACCATGAAAATACTAGAAGAAAAAATTAGAAAAAATGCTTCATGACAATCAAAGCAAAAATAGCCAAATGGGATCTTATCAAACTCAAAAGCTTCTGCACAGCAAAGGAAAACATCAGCAAAGTGAAGAGACAACTGGCATAATGATAGGAGATACTTGCAAACTATTCAACTGACAAGGAATTAGTAAGCAGAGTGTCTAAGGAACTCAGCTCAATAGCAGAAAACCTGTGATTAAAATGTGGATAAAAGCACTGAGTAGACATTTCTAAAAAGAAGACATACAGATTGCCAACAGGTATGTTAAAAAATGCTCAGCATTACTAATCATCTGCAAATCAGAACCACAATGAGATATCAGCTCTCCCACTTCAAACAACTTTCATCGAAAAGAAAAAACAGATTCTAGCAAGGGTGCAGAGAAAGGGGGAACACTGATACACTGTTGGTGAGTATGTAAATTAGTGTAGCCACTATGGAAAACAATACAGAGGTTCTTCAAAAACTCAGAAGTAGACCTACCATATGATCCAGCATCCCACTGCTGGGCATAGCCCCAAAGGGAAAGAAATGAGTTTATCAAAGAGATATCTACACTCCCTTGTTTATTGCAGCACTGTTCACAGTAGCCAGCGTATAGATTCAACATAGGTGTCCATCAATGGATGACTGACGTGTTAGTCTGTTTTATGCTGCTGTGAAGGAATACTTGAGGCTGGGTAATTTATAAAGAAAAGAGATTTATTTGGCTTACATTTCTGCAGACTGTACAAGAAGCATTGCATCACAATCTGCTTCTGCTGAGGGCTTCAAGGAGCTTCCGATCAAGATGAAAGGTCAAGGGAGAGTAAGTGTGTGGCATGGTGGAGAAGGAGCAGGAGAGGGAGCAGGAGGTCCAGCCTCCTTAAACAGCCAGGTTCCCAATGAGCTAACAGACTGAGCCCTCACTCATCACTGGAGAGCACCAACTCATTCACAAGGGACACACCAGCCCCCCAAGACCCCAAACCAGGGGGCAGGGCAGGAGTCAAAATTCAACACAAGATTTAGAGGGGCCAA
The DNA here is from genome assembly GCA_963573935.1 of Arctocebus calabarensis. Taxonomy (NCBI): domain Eukaryota; kingdom Metazoa; phylum Chordata; class Mammalia; order Primates; family Lorisidae; genus Arctocebus; species Arctocebus calabarensis. The sequence continues at coordinate 73,059 of CAUYON010093935.1, read as the reverse complement.
ACATGCAAACCATATCAAATGGGAAAGGAAAATGAGGTGCACACACATACTGACTGTTACTCCACCACATAAAACAATGGGATTTGAGAACCGAAGAGAATTATAGTGAGATAAGCAGGCTCAGAAAGACAAAGATTGCATGTTCTCACTCATGTATGGGAGCTAAAAATTGATCTCATGCAGGTAGAGAGTAGAAGGATGGTTACCAGAAGCTCAGATGGGCAGAGGAGAGATAAAAAATGAGTTGGTTAACGGATAGTAGAAAGAGATCTAGTGTTCAGTAGCTGAAAAGGGCGACTAAAGTTGATAATTTGTTGTATGAGTTGAAATTCTAGAGGAGTGAATTTGGAATGGTCCCAATACAAGAAAGAATGAATGCTTGAGACGCTGAATGTCTACCCCAGTTACCCCACACATCTGATCACTGTGTGTTGCATACTGATATTAAAATAGTATATGTACCCCACAAACATGTACAGCTATTATGTACCCATAAATATTTTAGGAACAAAAAGGCATACAGATTAAAAAGGAGGAAGTTAATTTGTCTACATTTATAAATGGCATCATCTTATACACTGAAAACCCTAAGACTCCACAAAAAACTATTGGAATTCATAAATGAGTTCAGCAAATTTTCTGCATGCAAAATCATCATACAAAAATCAGTTGCATTTCGGTACACTAGCAATGAACTATACAAAAAAAGAAAGATAATAACCTGTAAAATAGTACCAAAAAGAATAAAATACTTAGGCGTAAATTCGCTAAGGAGGTGAAGTATCTGTACGTTGAAAACTACAGGATGTTGTTGAAAGCAACTGACGAAGAAATAATGTAACAATAGCTCATGTTAATGGATTGGAAAAATTAATATTGGTAAAATGTGGCTGAAGTTTTTGAGTGATCTTTAGCAGATTTTTCAGGTGTCCCCTGGGTTGTAGAAGTGTTTCACCTTTTCTTGTACTGGGTTCTCGGAGTTTTCATTCCTTTGAGACTTGTTCTTTGTTGTGTTTCTGCAAAATAGATGGTATAAATTTTTCCTTCCAACTACATTTGACACTTTTCAGTTTTGATATCAAGTAACTTCTCCCCATTTCCAGGACAGATGGCAAGGTTTTCATATTCTTTTCTTGGTGTATGGGAGAGATGTTAAGACTATTTTCCACAGATCATTCAGCCCTCCAAGGCTCCTAGCTTCATGGAGCTCTCTCTTCTCTTTACTCCTTTCTGGTCTGCTTTCCCCTTTGGGTTAACTCTTCCCCACTGCTAAGTCTCCGTGAGCCTTTTTTTTTCTTCTTCCACTTCCCTTTCTGATTTACGACCTTACTTGGTTTCTGTTTACTTTAATCATCTTACTCTTGAATTTGAGTGTGTTGCTTAGATCTTTAGGTTTCCTTTTATTCATAGTGCCCATATCCCTGGAGTGGGAGAGTCTTCACCCCCATATCTCACCCCAAGTCTCCTATCCTGTCCACCCACTTCTTATGGCCAGCTGTTGCTCCCTGCACCAGACATTGTCAGCCCAAAGAAGCGGGACATCACTGAGCCAAACAGCCTGCCCTGGTGCCAGTGCTCAAACCACAGAGGAGAACCAGAAAGCAATGCCAAGCCCCAATGTTCAAAGAGCCAAGGTATGCACAGGCCCAATGAAAGGAATTTCTGGCTGCCCCTGGTTTATATTCAATTCTTATGGTCTTGAGTGGGAGATGTTTCCTGAAAAGATAAAATTAGATATTTCAAGGTTTTAATGCCTGAATCAGCAAAATATTCACGAAGAAAACAGTGGTCTTCCTACAAAACAAATCTGCTGGTGTCACTCCACTGACTCAAATGTCTCATGTGCCCCCTCCAGCTTTCCGGATCAAATGAAAATCCTTAGACAGACTTGGTCTTTCCCCCTGCCATAACTCTGGTTCTTTTTACTTCTTCTGTATTTCTTTCTAATAAAATCCTATGTTACCACTTTAAAAAGAAATAAAAGTAAAGAAAATCCTTAGATAAGCCATTTAAGGCCCAGTGTGTTTTGGCCCTATTCACCCATTTTGCCTTCTTTAATGCACACACGCCCTGTGCCCTGGGCTCATGGAATGACTTCCTTCCCACACACCTGATGCCTTCACCCTACCTTTATGTGTGAAGTATTCACCTCCTTTTCCCCTCTCACTTTCATGGAAGCACCTCCTCCTCCAAGGCCAACTTAAATAATTTTACTGTCACAAATAGTCATAAATAACTGAAAACAATTGTAAATGACTCAGGAGAAGTTTGGTTAAATAAGGCATAGCTTCTGGTATAGAAGCCATTAAAAATGGCAATGTGGACTCATTCAGATGCAAAGAGCTAGCAAAAACATATGCTTATTAAGCATATTTATTATGTGTAAGATTATAAGTACATTTACATACCAAGTTCTCACTTAACATCATTGATAGGTCCTGGGAAACTGTGCCTTTAAGTAAAACAGCATATAACAAATCCAACTTCTTTTTCGTCACTTAACAGCGTAACAAAACTTCAGTAAAGGGATAGTTCCAGGACCTGCTGTAAGTTGTTTTGGCTGAAGTATCCATGTAACCCACATGCTTATCAATATATAGAACATTTCTATCAACCCCACCCCAAATTTATTTTATGTACTTTCTTTGTCATTCCCTATAATCACCTTCCAGGAAACCACTGTGATTATTTCTATTACCATGGATTATTTTTGCCAATTTCAGAACCTCAAGCAAATAAAAAATTACACCTGGCTTTTTTATGTAACATAATGATTTCAAGATTCAGGCATATCATTGCATGTGGTGATAATTTATTCCTTTTCACTGTGTGGTATTTTTATATAGCATAATATTTTTATAATATAATTTTAGAATTATATTTTTATAATTTTTATAAAAATACTATGCTATATAAAAATACCACAACATGATAATTCATTCTCCTGTTGATAGCCATTTAGGGTTATTATGAATAAGGCTGCTGTTAACATTCTTATACAGGGTGGACATAAAGCTCGTGTGCAATTTAAAATAGTTTAACATAGTAAATGGCCCAAAACATTATGTCCACCCTGTAGAAGTCTTTTTGTGAACATATGCTTTCATTTCTCCTGGGTAAACACTTAGGAGTAGAATTGTTAGCTTATAGAGAAAGCATGTGTTGAACTTTAAAAGAAACTGACAGAGTTTTTCAAAGCTATCATAAAATTTTACACACCTGATCCCATAAATTTTACTAGAGTTCTAGCTGCTCCACATCTTCATCAACATTTGGCATTGTCAGTTTTTCTTACTTACAGATGTTCAAGGCAGTGTGTGTTGGTCTTTCTTTGTTGTTTTAATCTCTTTTTATCTAATGACTAGTAATATTGGGCATTTTTATCTATTTGTTAGTATTTATAGATCTTCCTTTATCCAAATATTTGCCTATTTTCTAAAATTGTTCTTGTAAAATTTGTGAATTGTAAAAGTCCTTTACATATTCCTGGTAAAAGTTCTTTGTCAAGGCCAGGTGTGGTGCCTCAGGCCTGTAATCCCCACACCCTGGGAGGCCAAGGAGTTCAGAGATCAGCCTGACCAAAAGTGAGACCTGTCTCTAAAACTAGCCAAGTATTGTGGCAGGTGCCTGTAGTCCCAGCTACTTGGGAGAATGGGGCAAGAGGATCACTTGAGCCCAAGAGTCTGAGGTTGCTATGAGCTGTAATGCCATGGCCCTCTATCCAGTGTAACAAAGTGAGACTCTGTCTCAGAAAAAAAGAAAAATTCTTTGTCAAGAATATATTCTGTGACTCATAGTGCCCCATGCCAGAGCAAACTGTGGCCCTAAACCATTGCCTGGCCTCTGTGTCCATAGGCTGCTGGCACTGAAGTGGGTTGCACAGAGGAAAAAGAAAAAGAAAAAAAAAAGAATATATTCTGTGAATATGTTATCCCCGTCGATGAATTGTTTGCAGTTTATTAATGGTGCCTTGGGGCTGTCATGAGGAAGTCTTCAATTTGGATGAATTTGCAATTTTCCTTCTTTATGTCTATTGCATAGTATCCCCTGTCTTAAGAATTTTTACCTACCCCAATCACAAATATCATCTTTTACATTCCTTCTAGAAAATGTTTCATCAATCTATTATCTATATTGAATTATCTTTTACATTTGGTGTGAAGTGGCAATTGATTTTTTTTGTCTCATATAATCATTTTTTTTCCTGTCCTAAATGTTAGAAAACCCTCTCTCTAGTGAATGTATTTGGTCCTCTGTTAGAATCTAGACAATAGTGTTACATGGCCTGAAAGATAAGAAAGCTTGAGCATTTCTACACCTCCAGAGAGTACTTGCAGGCTGTTCCCTGGAAAGGGTCAAATCTTTGGTTCTTCCAGAGGCCACGATGCATTCATGGACGTCTGCAGGTCCAGATAAATGTCGTCAGACGGAGACATGTGAATATTGGTAGTTGGAAGTGCCTCAGAGCTGACTGAAGTGTGGGGTCCCAAGTTTATGGACAGGCACTAACACATTTGCTATAGAGAAATACTAGGGCAAATATCCCGAGTCACACCATGGACACTCAGATGCTTCCAAAGTAATCTGAGTTACAGTAACCTTACTTTTATTTGTTGCATATATATTAACTTATAATTAAACAGGCAAATAAACCTTTCCATAATCTTGCAACTCCAAATTGACCGTTTTCTTTTTTTCCTGGTCTTTTCAGTCTTTGGCCTAGTTTTTTGTAATTATTTTACATTCCTTTTGGAAAGAAGTTTAGAGAACACTCAGGGATCTAAATGTAGACCTGCCATTTGATCCTGCAATTCCTCTACTAGGTATATATATAAAAGACCAAAAATCACTTGGCAACAAAGATATTTGCACCATATTGTTCATTGCAGCTCAATTCATAATTGTCATGTCATGGAAGAAGCCCAAGTGCCCATTGAACCATGAATGGATTAATAAATTATGGTATAGGTATACCATGGAATACTATGCAGCATTAAAAAAAGATGGAGACTTTACCTCTTTTATGTTTACATGGATGGAGCTAGAAAATATTCTTCTTAGTAAAGTATCTCAGGAATGGAAAAAAAAAATTCAATATATTCATTACTACTATGAAACCAATTTATAATCACTCACACTTTCATATGAAAGATGAATCACAACTATAGCCCAGGATGAAGGAGCGAAGGGGGGGGGGATGGGAAAGGAGGGGGTGGTTCAATAGAGGGAAGGTTAATGGTGGGACCACACATATGGAGCATATGACAAGGGTACAAGTCAAATCTATCAAGTGTGAACACAAATGTCTTAACATTGTGATTAAGTAAATGAGGTGAAAGCTATGTTAATTAGTAGGATGTAAGCACTCCAGTTTGTACAAATAATCAACACATTGAATCCCACAAAGGCATAAATGTATTCATGATTTATGTATGTAGGACTTAATCAAATTACTTGAGATTAAAAAAATTATCCCTGTTTATTTTCCACTTGTAATATCATAGTGTTGGTTTTATTTATTTTTGAGACAGAGCCTCAAGCTGTCACCTTGGGTAAAATGCTGTGGTGTCATAGCTCACAGCAACCTCCAACTCCTAGGCTCAAACAATTCTCCTGCCTACACCTCCCAAGTAGCTGGGACTACAGGCACCCGCCACAATGCCCGACTGTTTTTTCTTGCAGCCATCATTGTTGCTTGGTGGGCCCCGGCTGGATTCAAACTTGCCAGCTCAGGTGTATGTGACTGGCACCTTAGCCACTTCAGCCACAGGGCCAAGCCCATGGCAGCGTAATATGGATATACCAAACATATTTACTCATTCTCCTATTATCAGATAATAGAGTTAGATAGGTAATATATAAAATAATGATTATCTTAGTGCAAAAAGATTTTCCCTTATTTTGTTTCTTTCAAGGTAACTTTCTAGATGTTGGTTTCCAGCATTAAAAGAGATAATTTATGGGTATTTTTAGTGTCCTGAAATATATGTAGTTTTTAAATAATCCGATACATTAATAGGTTAGGATTTAAACCAAGAATGCTGCAGTGAATTTCATCAATGATTTTTCTAATTACCCAGTAATATTAACAACATCATCAGTAGCATTTGGAGGTGATTTCTTGTGTTTTGATTTTGACTTATACTGGCTTATAATCTGTCCCTGAAGAATTTAAGTTTTGGGGATAGTGCAGTTATAAAACTTGCTCTGCAAACAGCGCATGTAGTGTGAAATTAGAATAAACATCTCTCTTCAGAGCTGCACAGACATCCTCAGGGGGTGGCTGAGGGGGAAAGGGTGAGGTCTGTTTTAAAAGATTTTAATTAATGATCTGGAAGATCTTATGACAGTAGCTAGTTAATTAAATTCACAGATGGGTCTTGATTTCGAAAGGTGGTGTAAACTCTGGGAAAAAGTTAAGAAATGAGATAAGAAACACGGTTGCAATGCCAGTAAACACAAAGCAAACACCTGAAGATGGACTTGTTTAAAGGACCGCTGTCCAGGTTCAGTGCCTGTCACTCAAGTGGTTAAGGCATCAACCACGTACACCAGAGCTGGCTGGGGTTTGAATCCAGCCTGGGCCTGCCAAACAATGACAATTACAACCAAAAAATAGCCAGGCGTTGTGGTGGATGCCTGTAGTCCCAGCTACTTGGGAGGCTGACGCAAGAGGATTGCTTAAACCCAAGAGTCTGAGGTTGCTGTGAGCAGTGACTCCACAGCACTTTACCCAGGGTGACAACTTGAGACTCTGTCTCAAAAAAAAAAAAAAAAGGACCGCTCTCTGTGGACTGGGATTTGGGGTGATCTTTGTGACCTTTAGCAATTCCCCTGACCTCTCTGAGGTCCAGATTCCTCCACTTAGCAAAATCAACAGGGAATAATTTATATATATAATTATATTCTCATTCTTCTAAGGAATTTGCAGTGGTCTCAGCTGTGTAAAAGTTTTTCAGTTTCATTAAGTCCCATTGGTTTATTTTTATTGTTGCTGCATTTGCCATGGAAGGAAGTCTTCATAAAATCTTTCACCAGGCCGATATCTTCAAGTGTTTTCACCACACTTTCTTCGAGAATTTTTAATATTTGATGGCTTTTAAATCTTTTATTCATCTTGAATCAGTTTGTGTAAGTGGTGAGAGGTGCTGGTTCAGTTTCAGTCTTTTACATGTGGATATCCAGTTCTCCCAGCACCTTTTATTAAATAGAGATTTTTTTCCCCCAATGTATGTTCTTGTTTGATTTATCAAAGATGAGGTGGCTGTAAGAGGTTAGTCATCTCATGGTTTTCTATTTGGTTCCAAATGTCAGTGTCTCAATTTTTGTGCTGATACCATGCTGTTTCGATCATTATGGCCTTATAGTGTAGCAGAAAGTCTGATAGGGTGCTCCTGGCTTTGTTTTTATTACTAAGAATTGCCTTGGATATATGGGGTTCTTCTGCTTCCACACAAAATGAAGAATAATTTTTTTACAGTTTTTCAAACTATGATGATGGTATTTTAATGGGATTTGTGTTGAATCTGTAGATTGCTTTGGGTAGTATAGACATTTTAACAATGTTGAGTCTTCCCAGACAAGAGCATGGTATAGTCTTCTGTTTGTTAATGTCTTCTACTATTTCTTTTCTTAAGGTTTCATAATTCTCTTAGTGGAGGTCCTTCACCTCCCTTGTTAACAAATAGATAACCTTTAGAATGAGAAAAGATATTTGCATGTTATGAATCTGACAAAGATTTGATAACCAGGATCTATAGAGAACTCAAATTAATAAAAAAAAAAAAAGAGCAAAGAATCTCATCTATCACTGGGCAAGAGACATGAACAGAACCTTCTCTGAGGAAGACAGACAAATGGCCAACAAACATGTGAAAGATGGTCATCAGAGAAATGCAAATCAAAACTACCCTGAGATATCACCTAGCCCCAATGAGAATGGCCCACATCACAAAGTCTCAGAGTTGCAGATGGTGGCACGGCTGTGGAGAGGGACACTCTTGCGTTGCTGGTGGGACAGCAGATTTATACAGCCTCTTTGAAAAGACGTATAGAGAATCTTCAAAACTCAAATTAGATCTCCCTTTTGACCCTGCAATCTCATCACTAGGCACCTACCCAGAAGAAAAGAAATCATTTTCTCATAAGGACATTTGCACTAGAATGTTTATTACAGCTCTCAATATATAATCTCCAAGATATGGAAACAACCTAAATGCCTATCACCTCAGGAATGGGTTAATAAGCTGTGGTATACACATACTATGGAACACTATTCAGCTGTAAGAAAAGATAGATCTTTTGTATTAACCTGAATGGAGTAGGAGCACATCCTTCTTAATAAAGTATCATAAGAATGGAAAAACAAGTATCCAATGTACCCAATTTTATTATGAAGCCAGTAGATGATCTAACACACACACATACACACACAAAAACCACAAACACATTGGAGAAAAGCTTAATTATACTCAAGTTGGGGGAAGGGGAATGCCGAGGGGGAGAGGAGGAGGGAATTGGTGTGCTCCCACCTAAAGGGCACAGGTAGGGGGGTGTGGGATACCATTGGGGTGAGGACACAACTTCAAGGGGGACTTTACCTAACAAATTCAAAAACTGGGACCTGGTTGGTTGTACCCCGAACAATAACCTGAAATTAAAAAAATGAATACAGAGTTCCAGTTTGAGACAATGAAAAAGTTCTGGAAGTAGACAGTAGCCGTGTTTACATGACAAAGTAAATGTACTTAATGCCACTGAATTATACACTTAAAGTGGTTTAAATGTTAAATTTCATTTTATGTGGCATATTTTTACCACAATAAAAAGTAGTAAATACATTTAAAAAAAGAATTTGCAGTGGCTGTCAAGGGATAAGTAAGACTGGTAGAGAAGAGGAGAGGGATGATGTGGTACGCACAGGGACAAACAGGTGGTGAGCATGAGATAGGAGTTCCCACCGCCTCCGCAGGGCAACACAAACAAACAAACAAACAGCAACAACAGCACAGGGCAATGCAGTCTGATCTCCCAGGTCTCACAGCCAAGCTGCTCCTTTTGGGCTGAGCTCCAAAGAAACATATGGCTTGCATTGAGGAAGGAAGGAGAAGGGAAGAATTATCACCCACATGCCAGGTTTCTTATTTGTGATCTCCACCATTTCCGTGACAAGGTGCGGCACTATTATGAGAAAGTAATTACAATTCTAGTATAAGATGATGCAAAAGTGACCATGGTACGAAGCTGTGGAATAGCACCGTACTACAGAGAAACGAACTGAAGGTCATTCTCTGTTCTCCAGTAATAACGTGGTGTCTCTTTGGGAATGTAGAGTCTGTATCTCAGGGCGAGATGTGCATCTGCAGCAGGACAAAGTCTGAATTTTTGCTTAAATCATTGTTCTTTTTGCATTTTTGTTTTCCTTTTTAGAATTCATTCCAGTGAGCAAGTTTCCCTCTGAAAATTCATGTTGCTCCTCCAAAGAATTCAGATGAGAATATTGAATGAGATACCCTTTGACAGTTAGCTGGGAATTGAGAGTGCAGAACTTACTGGTTATTAAAGTAATGTTTCAATAGTCCATCAACTTTCAGAATACAAATTGAGCATCTGTAGGAGACATATTATATTATATTCCTGTGGTTTATTTTTGGATATCTAACCCTTCTATTCAATAACAAATAAATGAAAAGATGTGTCAAGCAACTCTTTCAGTTCCAAGTCACAGAAAAACAATGTAAAAGTACCTAACATCATTGTCCTTGCACCCGTAAAGTTCAGGGATGGAATTTTCTTCTGGCCAGATTGGAGTTAGCACCCCCACAAGCACCCCTCTCTCTGTATTTAGCCTTCTGGCCCACTCCCTGACTCCCTGACTTCACTCTATAGATAGGCATTATTCAGAGTTGGGGTACAAGAACCTTGGCTGGGCACGCTCGTAAACAGAGCTTCTAGCCTAGAAAACTAGAGGAAAGAGGGTTGTCTTTCAGCATCTACATTTCAATCCCAGGGAGCTCTCCAGATAGTCCAGATGGTCATGGTTCCAGGCCATCACAATAAACAAATATTACAATAAAGCAAGTCACACATATTTTTTTGTTTCTCTGTGCATATGAAAGTTATTAGTCTATAAGGTACATGATGGCATTATTTCTAAAAAACAACATACACATATTAATTTTAAAACACTTTATTGCTAAAAATACTAACATTTATCTGAGCCTTCAGCTAGTCATAATCTTTTTGCAGGTAGAGGAGGTTGCCTTGATGCTAATGGCAGCTGAAAGATCAGAGTGGTGGTGGATGAAGATTGGGGTGTCTGTGGCAATTTCTTACAATAAGACTATAATTAAATTTGTCACATTGATAGACTCTCCCTTTTATAAAAGATTTCTCTGTGGTATGCAATGCTGTTTGATGAACATTTCCCCCACTGTAGAACTTTCAAAACTGTAGTTAATCCTCTCAAACCCTGCTACTGTTCTGTCAACTAAGTTTATGTGATATTCTTAATCCTTTGTTGTCATTTCAACAATGTTCACAGCACCTTCACCAGGAGGAGATTCCATCTCAAGAAACAACTTTCTTTGCTCGTCCATCAGAGGCAACTTCTCATCCGCTAAAGTTTTGTCATAAGATGACAGCAATTCCATCTCCGCTTCAGACTCCACTTCTAATTCTAGTTCACTTGCTATCTCTGTCACATCTGCAGTTACTTCCTCCACTGAAGTCCAGAGCCCTTCAGAGTTACCCATGATGGTTAGAATTAACTTCTTCCTAACTCCCGTTAATGTTGGAATTTTGACCTCCTCCCATAAATCATGAATGTTTTTAATTGCATTTGAAATTGTAAATTACTTTCCAGACTTTCTATTTATGTGGCCAAGATCCATGATAGGAATCATAGACTATGTAAGCTATAGCCTTACAAAATGTATTTCTTAAATAATAGGACTTGAAAGTTGAGACTTCTTGATTCATGGGCTACAGAATAGACATTGTGTTAACATTAATGTTGTACATCTCCATGACCAGATGTATTGTCAATAGCAGTAATCTTTTGAAAGAGATCTTTTTTTTTGGTCTCAACAGTAGGTCTCAACAGTGGGCTTTAAATATTCAACCACGCATGGTATAAACAGATGTGTTATAATCCAGGCTTTGCTGCTCCAGTAGCTTAACCCTTAAGGACCCTAGAATGAACACTGGCTTCAACTTAATCATCAGCTGCTTTAGTCCCTTACAAGAGAGTTATCCTGTCCTTTGAAACAAGTCCGGAAGCCAGAAATTGACTTATCCTTTCCAGGTGTGAAAGTTCTAGATGACATCTCCTTCCAATATGTAGTAGAAGGTTGTTTATCTACACTGAAAAGCTGTTGTTTGGTGTAGCCACCTTCATCTGTATGTTAGCTACATTTCTGAATAACTTGCTGCTGCTTCTCCATCAGCAGTTGCTGTATCATTTGGCACTTTTATGTTATAGAGATGGTTTCTTTTCTTCAACTTCATAAACAAACCACTGCTTGCTTTCACCTTTCCTTTTGCATCTTCTTTACTTCTCTGAGCCTTCATAAAATCCTTGCTCTGGCTTAGGCTTTGGCTTCAGGGAATGATATGGCTAGTTTGATCTTTATCCAGACCACTCAGACTTTCTCCCCATTTGCAATAAATGTGTTGTGCTTTCTTATCATTCATGTATTTGTGGGAGTGGCACTTTTAATTTCCTTCAAGAACTTTTACTTTGCATTGAAAACTTGGCTGTTTGGTGAAGAAGCCTGACTTTCAGCCTGTCTCAACTTTTGACATGCCTTCCTCACTAAGCTTAATCATTTCCAGTTTTTGATTTACAGTGAGAAATGTGTGACTTTTTGTTTTTACTTTGATGCTTAGAGGCCATTGTAGGGTTCTTATTTGGCTTAAATTCAATATTGTTGTGTCTCAGGGATAGCGAGGTCCCAGACGAGTGAGAGAGATGGGGGAACAACTGACCCGAGGAGCAGCCATAAAGCACACAGCAGCATATATCCAGTTCTTCTGTCTTATCTGGGTATGTTTGTGGTGTCCCCAAAGTTACTATGACAACATCAAATATTAGTGATGACAGATCACCACAGCAGATACAATAATTATGGAAAAGTTCAAACTCTTGGGAGAATTACAGAGACATGCAGTGACCACACACTGTTGGAAAAATGGCACTAATGGGCATGCGCAGTGCAGTCTTGCTGTAAACAATCACTTTGCAAACATGTAGCATCCATGAAGCACAATAAAATGAGGTATGTCTGTACTTCTAGTTGGCCTGGGTTATTTATTTGCTCATCTTTTTGTTGAAGGGGAAGCACAGACAGGACATTTGAAGCAAGGGAGTGAGGGGTGGAGGGCCTGATGAGACCAGACTCTCCACAGAGATGCCCCTCATAAGCCCTCGCCATGTGCCGACCAGAGAAGAACAGCTAGCCACTTCATCCTACAAGGCCAGTATTAGCACGATACCACACTGGGTCAGATAGTGGCAGATAGGACTATAAAAGCTAAGATCACATAGAACTTTAGATGCAAAAATCCTAAATGAAATATTGGCAACTTGAACCTGGTAAAATACCATATGTGTCTGTGTGTGTGTGCGTGCATGTGTGTTTTATCAATAAGTAGTGTTTAGCCTAGAAATGCCAAAACAGTTTAACTAACATTAAAGGAAAAAAACTCCAGGCCAGGTATGTTGGTTCATGCCTGTAATCCTAGCACTCTGGAAGGCGAGTGTTTGCTTGAACTCATGAGTTTGAGACTAGGCTGAGCAAATGTGAGATTCTCTCTCTACTAAAAGTAGAAAAAAATCCAGCCAAGCACACACCAGTAGTCCAGCTTCTTGGGAGCCTGAGGCAAGAGGATTAGTTGAACCTAAGAGTTTGAGGTTGCTGGAGCTATGATCATGCCACAGCCCTGTACCCAGGGTGACAGAGTGAGACTCTGAATCAAAAATAAATAAATAAATAAAAAGGAAGGGAGGGAGAGAAAAGGAAGGGAAGGGAAAGGCGAGGGAATGGAAAAGAGAAGAAAAGCGTGTAGACTTGCTATTGATAAATGTCCTTAGCAATATAGACAATAAACAATATTCCTCAAATGTGGCAAATGACTGACTTAATGGAATAACATTTTATTAAAATTCAGTACAAGTTAGCAGTGCCACCACCACCCTTCATGACCTTGTGTCTCAGGGATAGCTAGGTCCCAGAAGAGTGAGAGAGAGGCCTCATGTAGTGAAGTAAAACAAGAAGTAAGAGGGCAGGATTGGAATGTTAAAAAGCAGGGGTTTGTTTGTTTGTTTTTCGATGTAGAAATTTTCCCTTAATAAGCAAGCCTAAAGCATCAATGGAAAACGAATGAGAATAATAATGAAGAGATCAGACAAGTTTCTACATACAGCATTGGCATGGGCAATTTCTGAGTGCACGTTTACCTTTGCAATGACCAGTGAGGAAACTTTTTTTAAAGAAGACTTGCATTTACTATAGCAATAAAAACTATTTTCAAAATCTTGAAATAAAAATACATACATGCCAGGCCTTGAAGCAAAGACTTGTAGAGATGTATTGATAATAACAAAAAAAAGTCAGAATAGATATCCCGTGTTCATGGTTGAAAATGTCCAATATTATAAAAAATGTTAATTCTCTTTAAATTAATCTGTAAATTCCAACTAAAGTCAGAGGAGGATTTTTCAGTCTTGTTGTGGCCTGGGCCCAGACACGTTGACCAGATGGGCCAATTAGAAACAATGATTTGAAAAAGGTCAGTGCCTCCAGCCTGGGGGTGGGGGAAAAGTGGGGGCTGCTAAGACAGCTCTACTTTGTAGTCTTTTTTGGACACTTAGCCATTCCTGCAATGCATCGCTGAAGCAGAGCTCATGTCCAGAATGAGATTGTATTTCCCTGAAACAGAGGACCCTGGACCACCCAGCAAGCCCCTGAACCCCCTTCTGGCCCAAATAGGCACAAACAAGTAAAAAAAACTGGTCCAGGTCATCACCCTTGGATGGACAGCGGCTCAGGCACCAGCGATGGAGAATGGGAGGGGATGTGCCCAAGACCCCCTTAGAGTCCTGGCTCCCCCAGTGCAGAGGGATGGCCGTGGTGTCACGCCCCTGCTGGCTTTGCTTCTAGAGGCCTCTCACACCCGTTCTCCGTCCTGTGTCCAGGAGGTGGTGACACAGAGGAAGGAGCCAGGTCACTCCCAGGCTGACTCTCTGCCGACTCTGCATCTCCTGGAAATGGAGGCTTCTCCCAGGCCCAAGGCCCCAACTCTGGCCTTGCTCATCTCACCAGCTCTGCTATGGCTATGCTGGCTGCCTTCTCCCCTCAGCCTCTCTCAGGGTTTTTGTCTTCCAGCCTTTGCATTTGCCCAGGATATTCTGTCCACACCCCTTCCCCCACCCCACCCTCCTATGCTGGCTCAGCTCAAGCGGCCTGTGCCCAGAGCACCCTCCTAAGCCGGTCCCACCTCCCTGTTCGTCCTCTTACCTTCCTTTCTCCGTGTTTTTTATAACTCTGAACTGGCTCCTCATCTGTTTCCTACTGACCCATGCAGCTGGGACCAAGCACAGCACCTGGAGGCACTTGGTATGTGTATGTTGAATGAATGAATGATGTTAGCTTAATGACAGGCAAAGAGACTGGTGGAAACGAATAGAAATTAGAGCATACTTTTCTGTTTGCTTTTAAATTCTTGATGTAGTAAAATATGAAAAATAGAATTTAAAAAAACAAAAATTTTCTCACTGAAATTTCTATATATCTATGTCTCATTACTTGGAAATATTGGAGAAGTCTGTGGCACCCCCGGACACTCCTGGTGGCCTCACTTTAGAGGAAGGAGGCCCCTTCGGCAGAGGTAGCCTGAGAAATGGTGGCGTTAGCCCATCTCCTCTGCTCTGGGAGCACTTCTGTGGGGTGCAGCAGGGGACACATCATCCCCTCCTGTAGGTTTGTTCCTGTCTCTTGTTTCCATGTGAGGCCAGGGCTGCATCTTACACTGTTCTTGCCCATCCATGTCAATATGGTGACTCCAAAAGGTGGATAACAGGCCCCGAGGCAGTCTTGGGTCACACTGGTCCCGTCTGAGTCACAGGGGTGCTGTACTCCTGACCCAAGGGACCCTCACCCACAAAGACCTCCTCGATTCCTCTCACCCACTTGCACCTGCTGAACCCCTGACTTGTGCTGTCCTCATGCCCCTTGCACCTCAGAAAGACTCCTAGAGCACCAGCCTGAATGTCCCCGAATGTCACGTTGGGCCCCCACCAGGGGGCTGCGAGCTCCTTCAGGGCGAGGACAATTCCTTTCCCTATGTCCCCAGTACATACCCCAATGCCCAATGCCTGTCACAAAGAAGGTGTTCTGTAAATGTCTGGTAAATTCGTGATTTTAAGGGCACAGTAAAAGCCCCCCCATTCCTCACCTCAATTCTGAACAATTATAAACAGTGGGTAAGATAAGCAGGGAGGGCAGCGACTGTCGGCCAGCGGGTTCCATCTCCTGAATCCCAGTCTCAGTCACATGGGGCTGGACTTCCCCACCCTGCAAGTGTGTGGACCTCTCCTGGGACCAGATCACGATGAGGCTCCCTCCCTGGGGCCACACACTCAGGTTACAGAAGCACAGCACACATGCATTCTAGCACCATGCCAACAGCCTGTCACCGTCAGAGTGCGGGAGAGAGCAGGAGTCAGGGATCTGGGTCCTTACCCCAGCCCTGACACTGGCTCACTGGGTCCCGTCTTTCCTCTGGGCCCCAGTTTCATGTTCTGTCAAGTGAGGGGAACGAACGGCCTGGATGATTCAGATAATGATATGTGAGGATCTGAGACACAGGTCTAAGCTTCCCTAACCACATTCTGAAATTCTGTGATCGTATTACATGATTATGCCATTATGTTCCATGAATCTATAAGGGGCTTCACAGCATTTTGTAATACAGTGCTATTCTGCAACTGATTAACAACATCCTGAGACTCTAGATATGGACTCTTCTGTCCCTAAGAAGCCCAGATGTATTTTTAAAAAATGAATTAAATACAGTATCAGTTTTTTATTGCTTCAGAAGCAAAATGAAACAAAATATCACCCTAAAACTTATGTAGCAATATAAAAGTAAATCTGTGAATAGATGTCCTCTTTTGTGTGAATTTCAACAGATAGAAAGAAGGCTGGGATGATACTCCCGTAATGCTCACAACTCGCTGCTTCTGCAGGGTGGGCATGAGGTTGCTGTGACATAAGGAGAGAATGTCGCTGTCCTCTGACTCATTCACATGGAGAATGTAGTCGTCCCTTGGTATAGGGAGAGAGTGGTCCAGGACCCCCACAGATGCCCAAATCCACAGAAGCTCAAGTCCCTTATATAAAAGTGGCATTGTATTTGCATATAACCTTCCCACATCCTCTGTATACTTGAAATCATATCTAGGTTACGTATAATACCTAGTACAATGTAAATGTTATACTGTATTATTTTATTTGTATTAAAAAAAAAACTTAGTGGCATAGTTTTTTGTCATGTCATGTTCCTGCAATGCATCGCTAAAGCAGAGCATGTCATGTTCTATGGGGTAACTAGCTCAGCAGGGCAATTCCTCTGCTCAGTGTGGCCCCAAGGAGGCTCTCTCCTGTGGCTGTCACTCGTTGCTCAGGTGGGGCTATTGACTAGAGAGCTTTGGTTTTCTTTCTCATGTAGCTTGGAATCTGGCCAGGTTCCAAGAGGCAGGAATTATCAACTACTGGTTCCTTTAAGACCTGGACGTGGCTGCCCCAGAACATCACTGTATACAGAAGCAAGCTCTGTGCACAGAGAAGCGTCCACATGCAGGAAACCAAGGCATTCAGGAGGGAGCGAATCATAGGAGACAAACTCTTACAAATTCTGATAACGAGTAATAAAACATTTGTTAGAAATGGTTGGGGTATAAACTAATACATTCCTTTCAGAAAGATGTTTGGAGATCACTTAGGGCTCTAAAAATAGACCTGCCATTCGAACCTTCAATTCCTCTAACAGATATATATCCAAAAGACCAAAAATCACTTTATAACAAAGATATTTGCAACAGAATGTTTATTGCAGCCCAATTCGTAATTGCTAAGTCATGGAAGCAGCCCAAGTGCCCATTGACCCATGAATGGATTAATTAATTGTGATATATATGTACACCATGGAATATTATGCAGCCTGAAAAAAGATGGAAACTTTACCTCTTTCATGTTTACATGGGTGGAGCTGGAACATATTCTTCTTAACAGAGTATCTCAAGAATGGAAGAAAAAGTATCCAGTGTACTCAGCCTTACTATGAAACCAATTTATAAACACCCACACTTCCATATGAAAGTTATAACCCAACTATAACCCACGAAGAAGGGGAAAGAGGAGAGAGAGGGGAGGGGAGGGAGGAGGATGGACGGAGGGAAGGTAATTGGTGGGACCACACCTATAGTGCATTTTACAGGGATACAAGTTAAATCTACTAAGTGTAGAATATAAACATCTTAACACAATAACTAAGAAAATGCAGTGAAGGGGGTGGCGCCTATGCCTCAAAGGAGTAAAGCAGGTTCAAACCTGGCCCCAGACCAAAACTTCAAAAAAAAGAAAGAAAGAAAATATGATGAAGGCTATGTTAACCAGTTTGATGAAAGTATTTCAAATTGTGTATAAAACTAGCACATCATACCCCATAATTGCATTAATGTACATAGCTAATTTGATTAAAAAAAAAAAAGGAAAAAGAAAGAAGGAAGGAAGGAAGGAAGGAGAGAGAAACGGTTGGAGTGACATGTCGAAGTCCAATACTGGTAGGTAGGAAGGAAGGAAGGAAGGAAGGAAGGAAGGAAGGAAGGAAGGAAGGAAGGAAGGAAGGAAGGAAGGAAGGAAGAAAGGAAAGGAAGGAGGGAAGGAAGGAAGGAGAAACGGTTGGAGTGACATGTTGGAGTCCAATACTGGTAGGAAGGAAGGAAGGAAGGAGTGACATGTTGGAGTCCAATACTGGTTAGAGTTCCCAGATCCTGGAACCAGTGCTGCGCACTCCCGGTGGCCTTTTCTGTGCAAGGAATGCAGGACCCTGCTTTGTCCCCACGGTGTGGAGGAAGCCTGGAGTCTGAGAGCCTCTTTCCCCCTCCCTACTACTCTCAAATTACCACAGCTCAGGCAACATCAGTGCCTCTTTGAGCTTCAGTTTGCTCTCCTGTAAAATGGGCACACTGGTCTAACCTCTGCTCCTCTGTGCTCCTAGGTACTCCTTCCAGGATGAGGAGGACATGTTCATGGTGGTGGACCTGCTCCTGGGGGGCGACCTGCGCTACCACCTGCAGCAGAATGTGCATTTCACTGAAGGGGCTGTGAAGCTCTATGTCTGCGAGCTGGCACTGGCCCTGGAGCACCTGCAGAGGTGCCACATCATGCACAGGTAACCGGCTGCAGGCGGGATGCCTGGGACGGTGGTGTCCATGGGTAGTGTTGGCAGCAGTCTGCAGCAGTGGCAGAGTGCATTGTCTCCGACGTTGTTTAGAAGTGGCAGTGCGTGGGTAGTAAAAAGCAGGATACCTTCTCATTTCTTAGGCATCCTCTATGCAGAACATTTGGTCTCAGACCTGAATCTGGTGAACCAGCGTGGTCTCCTATTAACTACATACACACACCCCTGAATCTCATTGCTAGAGACAGAGCTGGTAGTTGGCCTTTGCTTCTCTGCCCCAGCCTTGGGGAGGCTGGAAATACTGTCCCCCCATCCCAGGTCAGAGGGGGCACAGCAGCATTATTCTACCAATGAGTCAGGAGTGGGGGTAGTCTGCTCTCTTCCATTCCCTGGGATTAGTGCTGTGCACAATGGAAGGTTTCTTTCTTTTGGGAAGCCTTGGCTCTGGGCTTTGTGTCAAGCTCTGAGTTTCCACTGCCCTGCAGGAACCTTGCTTCTCCCTGCCGGAACCTTGCTTCTCCCTGCCCGTGCCCAGCACAGAAGACAGAGTGAGCATGTCTGTAAGAAGTAGGAGCTCATTGAGAGGCTCTGGGAAGTGAGGGCATCACTAGCAGATTTGTTCACAAGTGGCTTTGTATTCTTCTCTAGCTGATCTTTTAACTACTTTTGAAAGATTTGTGAAAAACAAGGACTTGGACTTCTAAGTTAAGATGACAGATAAAGCACACTCGCACGTGTCCGTGCGCCTGCACACACACATATTTACATTTTCTCCCTTCTAAAACTCCATTAAATGACAGGAAGGAATGTCTGGAAAATGATAAGTGTAGGAGAGGGAGAACTCGATAGCAACTACAGCAAAACATTGAGGGGTGCTGGGAAGAAGATGTAGAGTGATTAATGACGTAGAGGACCAGAAACTGAATTTTATGTAGCCACTGGGGAGAGGTAAGAGCTGGCAGACGCTGAGGAAACCCCGAAGACTCAGGAACTGGCAGCACCTGGTTTCTGCAGAATGGGGGGAGGGGCTAAAAAATAGGCTAAAATAAGAAGAACTGGTTGGAAACTTCTCAAGAACCCCAGACCTGCTTACCCACTCTGCAGTGCCAGAGGGATGCCCCTCCATCACCTGGGAAGCAGACGGAGGCTTAACCCCTACAGAGGGTAAAATAGCGTCTGGGCTGAAAAACATCAAATCTGCCTGGGTTGGGATACTGCACCAAAATAACAGTTGGGGTGGGAGGGTGCTGAAATAACACCCTCCCACCCCAACTGGGACCAAAGAATGATGCCTTGGTGTGTTCACACACTGGGATTGTGACTGAACAAAGAGAAAAGAGATTGTGGGGTCAGAGGGTGCCTGGGACACCCCAGAGTGTAGTTCACAGTCAACATGCATTATTCATGGTCAGGCTACTAAGGACATAGATTATCAGGCATCCCAGGAAATTTTCTAACATGAATGTCAAAATCTAAACAATCAAATAGACAAAGTTTAGAATAAATAGAAATTCTGAAAACATTGAAATAACTGTATCAGTATTTTCAGAGGGATACAAAGATGTTTATAACTATAAACCTAGAAATTGCATTTTTTTTAATTTGGAGAACCAACCTCAGAGCTCATATAAGTTAAAGGTCTAAAAACAGAAATGAAAAACTCAAAAGATATGTTGGAAGGTAGAGGACTCTCCTGTAAAGTAGGATAAACTAAAAGAAAATATGAGAAAAAAGATAAGAAAATCAAAAGACCATTTCAGACCAATGATAACACCATTAACATCAGAAAGAGAGAAAATGAAGAGGAGGAAATCATCAGTGAAATAATGTGAGCCCTGAAATACACGAGTTTCCAGATTGAAATCTCCAAAAGGTTAGAAATGACAGAGACCAAAACAAATTTTAGGTCTGATGAGCTCTCATAGAAGAGTAACAGAGCATACAGGCTGAAGAATCAGAATAGTTTTGAATTTCTCAAATGCTAGAAGGCAGTGCTCGATCAATTGTGAGAGTGTGTATTTCCACAAGTTCCAGATTTCAAAAATTGTACCCGCCATGTACTTTTTCTCAAGTATTAGGAAAATGAGGTGGAGGGAAAATGAAGAAATAAATCAGGTAGGAGAGAGACATGGAGCCCAGGGGGCTGTGGCCCCCACAGGGTGACGGGCACAGGAGATCTGGGGTTGGGTGCTGAAGGGATGTCGGCTGCACCTCCAGGGTAGGCTTGATCGTTCCAGGCAGAGTGGGTCTGAAGACCCTGGGAGATACTTCTGTAGCAAGAGTAAAATGCTAGAATTCCTGATGTATCTGGCTGCCTTGGGAGGTTTATTCAGTTGGTAAAGCATCTGAAGTTAAATTAATGAGAAGTTGAGAAAAAATCTTAATAGAAAAGACATTATTAATTCTAGGGAATAGACACGTTGTACAGGACATCATCATGCACAGTAAGCCTCACTGAATGGGTCATCTCTCTCTGTGATGCCTAATCATAACCACCTAAACCCTGAAAATCAATCTAATCAAAAAACCGAGGAAATGTGGCAGTGAAATGGATGAGTGGGTCTCTGGGGGACTGGGGAGAAGAAGGACTCGTAGAACCCCTGGGGTTCATGTGTCCTTCATTCAGAGACAAGGAGTGACATACCAACATTGTGCCCTGAAGGAGGGGAGTGGCTGTGGAAGGGCAAATGGACCAGAAAATAGGAATGCTGAAATAAAACTTGCAGAGCTGTTTAGTTCATTGAACTATTTTCTGTATTACTTTGATACAAATAGCAATAACAAGCACAACATGGTCACCACGAAGGAGGAGATGGGAACCTCAGTAAAGGGACTTCATGTGGCTCACACTGTACATGCACCCACCACTGAGACTGCCTGTGTGGCATGGTCTGTGCGCACCCACGGCTCAGACTGTCTGTGTGGCATGCACTGTGTATACACCCACCATTCAGATTGCCCAAGTGACATGCTCTGTGCGTGCACCCATGGCTCAGACTGCCCATGTGACATGTTCTGTGCATGCACCTATGGCTCAGACTGCCGAAGGGACGTGCCTTGTGCACACACCCACCACTCAGACTGTCTGTGTGATGTGCACTGTGCGTTCATCCACCACTCACTAGCCCTTGAGTACAGGCATTCTGCTTCTGAGATCACTGTTGGCAGCACAGTGCTGCAATTAGTGAAGAAGTTCACACCATGGCAGAGCATGCCTCTGCTGGCTGGCAGGTTGGACTTCCATGAAGGTGCTGAGAGGAGAGAGTTTCTTTACCATCAGTTGTGCATGTGTCATTCATGAACTACTGTGGCCATTCATGCACTGGTGTGTGACAGATGACCCGGTTGCCCAAATTCCCTCACACACTAAGTCATGTGGGCATTGGTGAGATAGATGCCAACTTCCCCAAGCTGACCCAGGGATAGACAAGGTACAAATCGAAACTATTGGATTTATAGCATGGCTGGCTGGAACAATGTCATTAGACTTCAGTACAAGTTTTTACGTCACTTTCTCAAAGACCCTTCTCTGGCGGAAGTCATCTGCTCTTAGATTGCAGATCTACCCTGGAGAAAAGGAGCTGTCCAGTAATTTAGGGAACTTTTCTTAAAGTCTGCTAATTAAATGTGTGATGGTTAATTTTAATGTGCCAGCTTGACTGGGCTAGAGAATGCCTACATAGCTGGTAAAACATTACTTTAAAGTGTGTCTGTCAGGGTGTTTCCAGAAGTGTTTCCAGGGTGTATTCCAGCATTTGAATAGGTGGACTGAATAACGCAGATGGCATTTCCCACTGTGGGTGGCTTCAGCCAATCTGTTAAGGGCCTAGATGGTGGAGGAAGAGAGAAGTCACTATCTATCCCTGCGTGAGCAGAGACACCTGTCTTCTCCTGCCCTTAGACATCATTGCTCCACCAGGACTTATACCATTCTCAGGCTTCCAGACTCAAACTGATCATACCAGCACTGTCCTGGCTCTCCAGCCTGCAGGCAGCAGGTGGCAGAACTTCTCAGCCTCAATTGCCACATGAGCCAAACCCCATAATAAATCTCTCTTATATACAAGATCTATATATATCCTATTGCTTTTGTTTGTCTGGACAACCCTGACTTGTGTAGTTACCTTACCAATTCTAAAATCTCAGAATTGGTAAAGATTTGAATCAGACTCCCCACCCTTTCAGATGGCTCATAAATTCCTTTTTCTGTGTGCATACGTGTACAAATTTGAAATTCTGGGTCTTTGCACTACATACAAGGGTATGTGGTAGTGCTGTGCGGTGTTTTGAATTAACACAACAGTGGAGTTATACCTCCCTAAGGCATAGGTGCCTGGAACTTTCAATGCCATATTCTATACCTAAGGTGAATATCACTAGTTTCAAAGCAGCCACACTTGGAAGTGAAAGTTTTATGACATTTGTCTTCCTCTTTGGTGGGTATAGGGAGTCACCTAACTCCTGCTTAACTGTTTGTACCGCAGTTTCCTAATCTGAAACAATGAGCCTGTAATACCTACTTCATTGGGATGTTAAGCAGATTTCTTTCTTTCCCTTTTTTGGAGATAGAGTCTTACTCTGTCACCCTGGGTAGAGTGCTGTGGTGTCATCGCTCACAGCAACCTCCAACTCTTGGGCTCAAGCGATTCTCTTGCCTCAGCCTCCCAACTAGCTGGGACTACAGGCACCCACCACAGTGCTCAGCTAGTTTTTATTAGAGATGGGGTGTCACTCATGCTCAGGCAGGCCTCCAGCAATTCACCTGCTTCATCCTGGCCCTTTGTTTCTTTAAAAACCATCTGGGCCAAGCAGTAGACCAGCCCTTGGGAGGAATATAAAGGACAAGATACTGCCCTGCATCTAAGCAGCTGTGTAGGTGGAAAGGCTCCTGTTCTAGGGACCAAACGATTGTACCCAGGATGAGGTGTGACCAAGAATCACAGGGCAGCCTGCAGGAGCACCAAGAGGAGCTGCCAGCACAGCCTGAGATGGGGGCTGGGCAGCCTCATGGAGTTGGCAAGGCAGGCCTGCTCTGCATGCTTAGTCTGTGATTTGTGGGACAAGTAGGAATGAGTCTGGAGAAAGGTATTTGGCAGACACTGGGGAGAAGCACTTCAACTCAAGAGAGGCCTGTGTTGCGTCCCTGGTAGGGAGTGCATCCTAAAGGGCTATTTTTGTTCTTCCTTATTGATGGACTGAAACTCGGAAGTGACGTGGTCCAGTTTGTCATTGAAGGTGACCTTTATGAAGGCCCTGGAAGTGCTTTTCTAGAAGATTCTTTATCCAAGGCAGGATTACTGAATCAGGTACCCAGAACAGATGGGTCGTACAAAATTAAAAAAATAACAACAAGGAGTTAAGTGTATTAAATTCTTATGAGTCAACATTGCTGTAAACATATACATATGTGTGCTTACATATGGATCTATACCTGTGCGTGTGTTTGTTTACAGACACATATACATACAATACACACACATACACATACACAAAGTGTCTCACTTACTCCCCACAGCAATAAAATGAGCTAGGTATTATAACAATGCCCAATTTTGCAGGGAGATTGAGTGATTTGCCCCACATGCAGCTGGCAGGCCGTGGGTTTGTGACATCGGACCCTGGCATTCAGACCCCAGATCCTACACTGTGACCACTGAGCCAGCAGCTCCCTTATTGGTAGAATTGCACTGAGCTGTTTACGGAATGTTTCTGTAAGTGAGTGCCTGCGTATATTAACACACCAATAATGCAAAAGGATCTCATCTGCTCACTAATGCCTCCCCTGGTGTAGAGGGGGCAGTGGACATTTCTGGGGTTAAGCCTCCCACCCAAGGTAGCACAGCTAGTCAGCAGTGGAAATGGGGCTCTACATTGCAGTCTGATTTGTAGTCAAAGGCTTTACCCACTACATCTTGCTGTCTTCCAAGATGCAAAAAACAAAAAAAAAACTGAGGCTGCTGTGGCCTGTCCAAAGTCGCATGTGGCTAATTGGTAGAACCAAAGCAGGAGCAAGAACCCCATTTCATCAGAGGATCCCTGACCACATTTCATCTAAGCTCGGTTCCCACTTCACTTCCCATCCCCATTCCCTCCAAAGTGTTTTGTACACCTCCTTCCTGGCACATTGTCCCAGCTGGTAATGATTTAGTCATTAACTTGTTGCTAGAAAGCTGGAGAATAAACCAGCCACGACTGTAGATTCCCTGAGGGAAGCACCTGTCCTACTTTGCTCATCTTCACATCTTCAACACCTAACATAGTGTCTGGAACACAGCAAGCAAGTTCTTCATAACTATATGTTGAATCAGTGAAGAAATATCAAAGGAGGAAAGGGCAGGCCTCAGCTTTAAATTCACTTACAGACACATGTTCACATTTGATAAGTCAATACCCATATCCCGCACTACCTTTCCACCCAAGTATTCCTTGGTAGCTGAGGTGCCAGCCTTTTTTTTTTTTTTTTTTTTTTGAGACAGAGTCTCACTTTGTTGCCCTCAGGAGAGTGCTGTGACGTCACAGCAACCTCCAGTTCCTGGGCTCTTGCCTCAGCCTCCCAAGAAGCTGAGACTATAGGCGCCCGCCATAACGCCTGGCTATTTTTTGTTAACAGTTTGGCCAGGGCCGAGTTTGACCTCACCACCCTCGGTATATGGGGCCAGTGCCCTACTCACTGAGCCACAGGCGCTGCCCGAGGTGCCAGCTCTTTAAAAGTTTAGGAAGGTCCTAAAGGAGCAGATCACAAGCACAAACTTTCTTTAAAGCCTTTTGTTTGATGTTAAACTTTCTAAAGTTTTTCGTAGCACTCCATTAGGTAGGCATGAGTCTTTCACTGCGTGGAGTGACGCTTCACACCGCCGCTCATCACAAAGTACCAAAGATCACAGGAAGGCTGCCTGGAGTGTTCTTGGCCCATAGGCAGGTGCTGTTGCATTATTCCTGCCACCGTGGGAATGCAAACTGAGGTGAAGAGAACTCTCTTCTCATGTCTCCAGCTGTTTAAAATCCAATCCAGAGTCACATAAATATGGAGCTATAAACAGCAACCATTTGTCCAACAGAGCAGTGATCTGCATGCTAATCAAAGCTGGTTTCAGATTGCTTTGGATGAAACTTTTCACCAGTGGATTTATCCACATCAAATTGTGTTCTGAAAATATCTGAAACCCATTGGGTGGTGTCTCTTACTATCTTGGTAAGTCTTCATGACCTATGGTGCATTGAATTTTGCTCCTTACTCGGAGTTTGCATTATTTTGAAGTTAACTAATAGTCTCAGGTCTGAGACCCCGTCCTTGCTGCATCAGACACATAATCTTTTTTTTTTTTTTCCAGTGTAGGAAGCTTGCTGCCTTGTCTGGGCAAAGCTTTGCCTTGTAATTCTTGTCTGAGTGTAGTTAACCTTGGGAAAAAACCTGCTCACTGAGTCAAACATTTTGGAAGCTTTCTTCATCATTAAAATGAACTATGAATCTTACCTGAGATTTTTTTCCTTTTGGGGGGGCAGTAATAAGATTCGTCACAAATCTTTTTTTGTCTCCTAATCATCAGGCTAACACTAGACTAATCCTGAAATACCAGCAAGAACCTTTCTTCAGTTAAATCAGCATCATCTATGTAAGCATTCAAAGACACTTCACACTCCTCTACACAATTGTCTAAAAGTGTACAAATTCTAATTTCTTATGAATTTTATCTTTGTGTCACTTTTTAAAGTTCAGTAAGAAAATTAAAAAGTGAATGCTTTAAAAAAAAGTGAATACTTTTTTCTTGCTATAACCATATAACTGGGTTTAAGCTCAGATCTTATTTTTATTTTATTTTTTTTAATTTCAGATTACAATGAAAGCACAAATGATTAGGTTACATTGTTTGCCTTTGTTAGGTAGAGTTCAAGTTGTAGTTGAGCCCTTCACTCAGGGAATGTGCTGTATACACTTACATTGTGCACATTAGGTGAGAGCTTACCAATCTACCTCCCTCTTCCCCTCTCCCTTTTCCTTCCTCTCCCCGCTAAAATTTAATTTTGTTTTTCTCCCATCCACATGTGTGTTTGTTTATCCATTAGTTTCATATTAGTAATGAGTACATGGGATATTTGCTTTTCCATTCTTGTGATACTTCACTAAGAAGAATGTTCTTCAACTCCATCCAAGTAAATACAAACGATGGAAAGTCTCCATCTTTTGGGGGGCTGAGTGGTACACATATACCACAGTTTATTAGTCCATTCATGAGTTTATGGGCACTTGGGTTGGTTCCATGACTTGGCAATTATGAACAGAACTACGATGAACATTCTAGTGCAAATGTCCTTATAGTAAAATGATTTTTTTTTCTTTTGGGTAGAAACTTAGTAATTGGAGTGTGGGATCAAATAAGTTCTATTTTGAGTTCTTTGAGGGTTCTCCATACTTTTTCCCATAGAAGTTGTATTAGTTTGCAGTCCCACCAGCAGTGAAAAAGTGTTCCCTCTCTCCGCATCCCCACCAGCATCTGCAGCTTTGAGGCTTTGTGCTGTGGGCTAATCTCACCAGGGTTAGCTGATATCTCAGGGTGGTTTTGATTTTCATTTCTCTGATGATTAGGGACAATGAGCATTTTTTTCATGTATTTGTTGGCCATTTGTCTTATCTTCTTCAGAGAAAGTTCTGTTCATGTCTCTTGCCTACTTATAAATGAGATTGTTTGCTCTTTCCTTGTTGATTAGTTTGAGTTCTCTATGGATTCCAGTTATCAGTCCTTTGTCAGATTCATAGCATGTAAATACCTTCTTCTCTCATTCTGAAGGTTATCTGTTTGCTCATATCTTATTTTTAAAGATAACATGTGTACATGTTGTAAAGTTTAAAAGATTCAAAAAATGTGAGCAACAATTTTCCTATCTTTTTCAGCATTTATATAGATTTAAAGTAAATGCTTCAAATGTTCTCTTTAAGTTCCCCATTCATGTTCCCCGTGGACAATTTAACATTAAGAGACAGATGAAAAGCACTCTAAAAGCAAATGCACATGCACACACACAAAAATTTATACATTTTGTATCTGTGAGTAGGAATAAGGTGAAAAAGGCAGGACTTTAACCCAAGCTGTGTTCGTATTTATGTGTAGTGGGGGTTTAGACACCTACTTGAAACATGTAATGGGAAATTAGAAAACACATCAAAATGTCCGTGAGATGCTGTGCTGGGCTGTCTCAGGTGCTCTGCAGCTGACTCTACCTAGGCACCAGCTCCTTTTGCAGGTGAGACCACTCATCTCACAGAGGGCAAATAACTTGTTCAAGGCAAACAGGAAGTGGCCACCACCAGTCACTCAGCTCATCCGCCAGACCCTTACTGTCTCCACACCAATGATCTGTGGGAGTCAAATTCGCCTATAATATTTACCCACAGACCATCCACTACAAGTGTTCATGAAGGAAAAGTCGCACAGATCACTCTCCTGAAAAAGTGAAACTCTTTTGCTTGTGAATGCAAATAAAAATAGATTTTAAGGACACTATTCAACCTCCTCCCTCCCTGAAGTTCTTTACATTCCCAGGTAAATAACTTTTCATTTTGAGGAAGTAGCGCCTGTTTCCAGTTGGGGTTTTGTGGACTGATGGGAATGGCATTTGTGTCCTTACATGGGAATGCCTGTGTGTGTGGCTGTCATTTTGTGTATACACATACTCCTTCCTATTTGTACCCCTGAATTCTAGAAAGACAGACTATCTCAATGCTTGATAATTTGATGTGTCTTTCTCAGAAAACTGATTGCATAACGAGGCTGGGATAATAGCTCCCATTTGCTGCTGCCACCATACTGGGGACAGGGATTACACAAAGGTGCAATGTGATCAGGCTGCCAGTCCCATGTCCTCTTCATTGCTCATGGAGGGGAAATGTAAGGGACAAAATGGAAGATTCCAGATTTTAGTTGGGTCTTGGGCAGTATCCTGCCCTCTCTGAGTCCCACTCTGGGTTCCTTTGATGAGCCCTGGAGTTGATAAAAAACAAACCCAAACCTCTCACCTAACCACCCACACCCCCAAAGTAGTGGGATACAGTGGAGTCTAGACCCAGACTCTACTGACAGCAGGGAGGGTTGTAGCAGGCCCCAGCAGGCCACCCACTGACAAGAGCCCTGCTGAGAGTGGTTACACCACACCCAGCCCTGAGGCCTGGGTAAGTTCATTACTGCCCCAACTCAGTTTTGCTACTCCACTAACAAGGAGAAGTGAGCACCTCCCAGAGTTGTTGGAGGATTGAGTAAGATGAAGTGAAGGCCAGGCACAATAGAAAGTTTTCACCAAGCAGCTCATCTGTCCTGAGGAGCTGGAAAGCCCTGTTGTTAAAAACCTGGATTCACCTGAGGGCAGCCCAGCTTGCTGGGTTTGGCCGCAGACAGACCAGCTCCCTTGTTGCAAGTTCGGGCACATCATCTATTCTCCGTGAAGCTCTGGTTTATTTATATCAATAAAAACAGTACCTATAGTGTACAGAAAAATACCAACGATGTCCATATCCTAATCCCTGGGAGCTGAAAACATGTATGTTATATGGCAAAGGGGAATTAAGATGCAGGTGGAATTAAAGGTTGCTCCCCTGCTATCCTTCAGATGGGGAAATGATCCCAGATTATCTGAGGAGAACTAAGATAATCACAAAGGGCCTTAAAAGTGAAAGGAGGAGGGGTCACAGTGATGCAACGTGAGAACTTCTGCCCTGCCGCTGCTAGCTTTGATGGTAGTCAAAAGGGTCATGAGCCAAGAAATATAGGCCCCTCCAGGACCCAGAAAAAGGTGAGAAAGTTTCCTCAAAGAGCTCCCAAAGGAGCCCAGTCCTGCCAAGTATTCATGTTGGACTTCTGACCACCAGAATCACAGGATAATCCACTTTGCTATTTTAACCCGAGTTTGTAGTAATTTGTGACCTCAGCAATAGGAAAGTCTGTCTTGGGGACATTGTGACAACAAACTGAAATAATGTGCTGCAGGTTTAAACTCGGGGAGAGCCTGATAACCATGCAGTTCTGCTGTGATGATCACTCTGCTTCTATTATAAAACATGGGGCCTCACACACGCCTGCCCCACGCCCGCTGCAACCAGAGCTCACCCAGCGCCTTCGGACCACAGAGCACAGTGCTCCATCCGCAGCCTCAGGTGTCCACTCGGCTGTACTGGCTGCTCTCTTCCCAGCATGTACTGCTCTCCACCTGTCTTCTGCCCTCGAGTGGCGACCTTTGGAAATGGCAGTACTGCCTCCTCTCTGGTTAACTCTTCTCACCTGTCAGAACTGACAGCGGGATTCTGAGGGCATTAGCAAAATTTCTCAACCTCAACACTAGTCACATTTTGGGCCAGATAATTCTCTGCTGTGGAGTCCATTCTGTAGAGTGTTGGGCCACTTCTGTGGCTTCTTCCCAACAAATGTCCCAAGCACTACCAACCCCCAAGTTGAGACAATCAAAAATGTCTCCATATATCATCAAATGTGTCCTAGGGGGCAACATCACCTCTGGTGGAGGGTCACTGCTTTCAGGGGGCTATAATACCTGAGTCCCTCCCCAGACCACAGCTGTGCCACTCGCTCAAGGAATACAACACTACAGAAACCCCAGTGCCACCTTATAGCTAGGCTTGGGCCCCAAACCTCAGTAAAGAAGTTTCTAGGAGCAGAGCTGGCAGACATGGAGCCTTGTGCTGCGTCCTGTGAGCCAACTCTACACTCTCACACCGGAGGCTAGGGCCCTGCACCTCACTCGTCAGTGCTCAGGAGGGCACCCCAGGGAGGTGGGCAAGGGGGACGGGTGGCCACTTGGCAAATGCTGAGCTCATTCCCAGACAGTGCTGCAGAGGGGACAGATCAGGGAGGAGGCCACTTCACCTCAAGGAGGGAGAGGCAAGTGAGAAAAAGCCAGAGCTGCAGGCTCATTGTCCAGCACCTAGGGACCAACCCAGCCAGGACGCTGCCCCAACCCATGCCCTGGAATCTGGCCTCTCACAACAGAGGTCTGGAGAAGACAGGGAAGGAAGCTGCAGGGAACTCACTTTGAGTTTTCCACATCACCGTGTTACTTTCTTATGGCTGCTACAACAAATTCCCATAAACTTGGTGGCTTAAAACAAGAAAAACTCATTCTCTGATGGGGCTGGGGGTCAGAAGTCTGAAAATAAGGTGTCAGCAGGGCCACCTTCTCTCTGCAGGCCCTGGGAGATACCTTCCTTGCTTCCTTGCCTTCTGATAACTTCTTTTTTTTTTTTTTTTTTTGAGACAGAGTCTTACTCTGTCACCCTCTGTAGAGTGTCATGGTGTCATAGCTCAGAGCAACCTCAAAGTCCTGGACACGAGTGATCCTCTTGCCTCATCTTCTCAAGTAGCTGGGACTACAGGTGCCCAACACAACTCCTGGCTATGGTTTGTTTGTTTGTTTTATTTCTTGTGCAGACTGGCCTTAAACTCCTGAGTGCAGGCAATGCACCCACCTCGGCCTCCCAGAGTGCAGGATGACAGGCCACCACACCCAGACTTCTTCTGATGCCTCTGGTGTCTCCTGGCACTCCCTGGCTGGAGGCAGCATCGCTTTGGTTTCTCCCTCCATCTTCTCAGGCACCTGCTCTCCCTGTCTTCCTGCCTCAAATCTCTCCTTTCCTTATAAGGACACCAGCTATTGGATTTAGGGCCCACCCGAAATCCAGGATGATTTCATTTCAAGATGCTTAATTTAATCCCATCTTCAAATACTCTGTGTCCGAATGAGGTCGCATTCACAGATATGGGGGTTAGGGCTTGGACATAGATTTGGGAAGATGCAATTTAGCCCATTACTATCATGGTCCAGCTCCAGGGCTGCCACTCTGTGAAGACTCCCCAACAGCTGTGAGGAGAGTGGGGCAGGGCACTCCCCCCCCCAGGAGCACCCACTTGAGCCCTGCTCACACCTCATTGGGGCTTCCCCCCATTCATGCATGTCATGTGTGAAACAAAGCTTCTCCAGAAGATGCTTTCAGGATTATCTCTTTTCCTAGTTACCTATTGCAGGTCCTGGCACACAGCAGGTGTTTAATAAATGTATATACCTTGATTGAATGCTTGAGGCCCAAGAAATCAAGAGGATATACCCAAGCAGTGAAATCTGCCTTCCCTGCAGCCTCTGAAGTGAACTAACGGCAAGTCCACAGCCAATCAGTCAGTATTTAGTTGGCATTTACTGTGGGCGAGGCAGTGTCACTGTAATCAGGATACATAAACACATAGTCCCTTTTTTCAAAACCCAGATGCCCCATAAGTATGCATTAAGCACCTGCTATGTCCTTGCCACAGGGCTTGCAGTTGGCCTGGAGAGATAGATGTGTATTGACTATCGCAGTTGGTTTGGGAGGTGCCAGGTCAGGGTGTGCTCAAAGTCCTCTATTACACAAAAAAGCAAGGACAAAATATGGCATTAAGAGAAATGATAACATGGTAGATGGAGCTTTGCCTTTTGAGGAAAGAGAACCTTCCCTAAGAAAATAATCTAGAAAAATGTTCTGCGGGCAGTCTGAATGCATATTTGCTAATGGCAGCAGAAATATATAACCCTTCTAGAAAGATATTTGGAAGTAAGAACTTAGTACTTTTGTAAATATTCATATACTTTGACCTGCTAATTTCACAAGGCTCCAGGGTAAAGGCTCCTTCCTATTTCTTGGGCCTCAGACGTTCACTCAGGGCACAGCTTGCATGCAGTTTTCAGCATGAGGATATTCATTATACCATTGTTTATGACAACCAATATTTTGAAATAGCCTAAAGGAAAGGAATTGGCTTACTAAACTGTGAGACTATAATGCATCAGATATGTATAATTCTTACCCTGCAAATCTTGCTACATTAAAAACAGTTATTTTTACAATCTCAAGAGAAAATCACAGCTTATGAAATTGTATGACTGTGTGAGGAAATGTCTTCCTATTAAACAAACAAAAATAACCCAGCTGAGAAGCAGTTTCCCAATGCATGCAAGGAGATTCCATGTAATTTCCCTTTTTTTTTGTTCTATTTTCATATTTTCTTTAATGAGCACATCATCCCTTTAACAAAGAAAATCAAAGCATGATTAACTTTCTCCCTAAAAAGGTATTTTTCAAGTATGAACTTTTTATAACCTGGGTTGTAATCTTGGTGCCACCACCATTTTTAAAGCCAACTGTGAAAGCTCAGAAAAGTTAATCTCATGACTCAGTTTTACCGTCTGTAAAATGGACTATGTGAGGATGATAGGAAATGATTCACAGAGAACTCACAGCACAATTTTAGCTACCAATAATAGCTTTATCATTATTACCCTGTGGTATAGCGTTCATATCAGATAGAAAGAAATAATCAGGTGGAAAATATTTGAAGATACAGAGAAGTCATTTAGGATGAAAATTCCAATTCAATTTTAGGGATAACCTTGTTATTTCTAGGCGTAGAGCTTTGTTCTGTTACAGGCTGCCATTTAGAGAATTTATGGCTTTGTAATGATAAAAAAGTGAGATACAAGAGAATCCAATTTATTCCTTAAAGGGGTTGTTCCATCTCCTAGGTATAAATTGCACAACTGGGTAGAGAGTATTTATGTGTTAGTTAATAAATTTTGGACATAGGGACTGAAGTCTCAACATCAAAGAAATTAGAATAAAATCTGTGAGCAGAATAAGAAAGCAGAAAACAAATGTCTAAAAGGATCCAATAAATTAGAAACTATCTTACAGAAGATGTTCCAAAGCAAGGTGATAAATACGGAGGCAGGAAATTGGGTCAGCATTTCTGGAAATGTCAGCGTGCAGTGAGAACACCAGGATTAAAGGCAGACTCCCACACTCTACCCCCATCTCCCCAAGTGGAATCTTTCATTCATTAATTCTGTCACTGAATGCACACTAATAGGGAAGTTTCAAAGCCTGGGCATTAAGGACAAAGACATTAGGACAAAGAATACTCTCCCCTTGAGAAGCTTTATTCTTGTGGGAGGCTAGTGGTTATTAATAAGAATAGATACCTTGTTTGGGCTCTTACCTCTGCATGCCAGGACAGGTGCACACACACATGCACACAATTGCACATATTTGAATCTTATTACAATCCAATCCAGCACACACACACACACACACCCATTTTGAAAGTGAGGAAAATACAGGGCTGGGAAGAATATAAATTATGAGAGAGAGACGTAAAGACAGAGTGCTCTCAGAGTTCCAAGAAGTGAGGTCCCGCACATGTTTCTGCTCTGCCTGGGCTCATGGAGGAGCTGGACTTTTGAAATCTGAAGAGGTGCAGATGGCAAAGAACATTTTTCCAGGAGGAGGAATTAACTCAAGAAAGGGGTTGGCAAATCCCTGACCAGTAAACATTCTACTTGGGCTTCCTTCAGGTCTTGTGCAGCTTTATCTTGTAGCAATTGCAACAAGAATTGTTGTAATAATTCCTTAAAGTCAGCTGGGGGTCGAGATGAGGATATAGAACGGGAAGGTGGTGTAGATATCTCACATTTACAGTACGGTGATACTACCTGTGGAACTTGTCATTATCTTTCTTGTGCTGGACCTGACAACCCATGCAGGCTTCATTTGATCCCCATCCATCTGTCCATCCACTCTGTAGTGCCTCGCCTGGTCCCTGCATCATGCCAGGCTGAGGACTGATGAGTCTCTGCCTCCTCAGGGTGTGAGTTCGGGAGCACAACAAAAGGCTGTGTGCGTATTTGCAGGCAGTGCTGAGTGTGGGGAGGTGCCACAGCAGCCCAGGGAGCCCCACACATGGGTGTCCAGGTTTTTGCTGGTTTACTGAGAGCAGAGAAAGACCTCCCTGATACAAGGACGTGTGAGCAGGGAGGGAGGGGCAAGATGTGGCAACCTGGGCCAGTGTTTCCAGGCAGAGGTTCCAAGATGGGAGTGAGCTCAGTGTGTCTCAGGAATAGCAAGGTGA
The DNA here is from genome assembly GCA_963573935.1 of Arctocebus calabarensis. Taxonomy (NCBI): domain Eukaryota; kingdom Metazoa; phylum Chordata; class Mammalia; order Primates; family Lorisidae; genus Arctocebus; species Arctocebus calabarensis. The sequence continues at coordinate 38,662 of CAUYON010093935.1, read as the reverse complement.
CCAGCACACCCCACACAGCATGGACAGTGGGAGAGTGGCAGGGGGTAAGACTCAGGGAGAGGTGAGATGTGGAATAATAGGAGTTTATTAGCCTCTGCTTTTGTCCTGAGAGAGTAGGGAGCTCTAACCAGGTTTTCAGCAGAGAAGATGTGATTTGATCTATGTTTTCAATAGAGATACACAGGGCTGCTCCTTACAGGGTCATTCTGGCTGTAGTGGAAGATGGGTTCTAGGCAGGAGTGGGGAGGACGGGGGGAGGCAGGCTCTCCTACAGACGAAGAGACGGCAAGACTCTTGCCTAGGATCAGAGGAACATTGGACCTGAAGCTCAGATAACCTGCCTTCGCCTCTGCCCCTATAGCTCTTTTGGCCAAACCAGCCACTGTTCAGTTGCCAGGGAAGAAAGAATCAAAGAACACTTCTCTATTTGAAAAATTCCACATGAGATGCCAGACCCAATGCCACATTCTGCGGTGACAGAATTGGGGCAGAATCATGCCAGCCTTCAAAGCACTCCACACCCAGTGGGAAAAAGATCAGATGTGCTCACGGACTGCAGTGACTGGGAAGAGGGTGCTGGTGTCCTGCATCACGGCAGTGTCCCCAGGGACCACCCAGGAGGGGCCGCACAACCCTGTGGGCCTGGTTGGGAGTATGCTCTGCTGGGAGGGGCTTGTTATGTCTTAATAGCGGCAGGTGGTATGAGTTGGAGGTATTACTGATGCAAGAGCCCAGGCTGCCTTTGGTGACTTTATAGCTGGGTGGAAAATAAAGCTGAAAAGCTGGGCTAGAGCTTGGGGGGGTTGCAGCTGTGGTAGAATATACCTAACATAAAATCCACCACCTTAAAAATTTCAAGTACACAGCAGTTGAGTGTAAGTACATTCACAGTGCTGTGCAGCTCATCTCCAGAACTCTCTTTGTTTTGTAAGAATGAAATCCTCTATACTCCAAACATCAACTCCTTACTCGCCAAGCCCCTGGAAGCCACTGTTCTACTCTCTGCTCTTGTGACTTTAACCCTTCTAGGTACTTCATATAAGAGGAATTATACTGTGTTTGTCTTTTTGTGACAGGCTTAAGATAATATCTTCAAGGCTAATCTTTATTGTACCATATATCAAAATTTCCTTCCTTTTTAAAGGCTGAATAATACTCCAGTGTAAGGATGTGCCACATTTTGTTTATCCATTTAAATTATGATGTATATTGCAGTTGCTTCTACCTTTTGGCTATTGTGAATAATATTGCTATAAACTTGAGACCCTGCTTTCAACTATTTTGGGTATCTTCTCAGAGGTAGAATTGCTGAATCATGCAGCGATTCTATTTTTAATTTTCAAAAATATTTTTGTAGAGACAGGGTTTTGCTATGTTGCCCTGAACTCTTGGCCTTGAGTGATCCACTTGCCTCTCCTGCCTCAGCCTCCCAAAGTATTGAGATTACAGGTATGAGCCAGGAGATGAAGATGCTGGGGAATGCAGTTCCCTGAAAGAGCAAGGAGCAAGAAATGCATCTGATCACTGACAGGCACCGGGCAAGTGTTACCCTCTTGGCCATGGTTGTAGAACCCTAGTCCCCCATTCCATCCTGCATACTGCCTGGGAGATTCTCACGAAGCACTGTTGTTAGGACATCACTCCCAATCCAGGTATTGTCCTGTCTATGACAACTGGTATAACCTCAGAGGGAAGCATGTTGGATACCTTGTTGCTTGGTCCTCTCTGCCAAAGTACCTAGAAAAAACATCCACAATCACAATGGCCAAATTCCTATAGCCTTCAGCTAATGCATTTCCCCTACTAGGTTTCTGTCCCTAAAAACTTGGAACCATTTTCTCATAATCAATATATCCCCTACATGCAGCACAGCATCCATCAGAGATCTTTGAAGGATAATTATGAATGCCCACAATAAAAGTGAACATCTTTTATATAGATGTTTTGATAGGTTGAATTTTAACTTCAAAGGGTCCTTTCTTTCTTCTGTAACTTGGGCTTTATTTTATGATTCCAATTATTCCATAGATGGAAAAGGCAAAGCTTCAGAGGCTGAACAGCCAAGGGTACAGTTAGCCAGTGTTGACCCCAGATGCTGCCACTAGTTATGTGACCCAGACTCCAGGGCCTTTGTGTTGTGTCTCTTGTCGGTTTCAGGCAGATTTGGGGCATTCCTGGCAGAATCTAGACTTGGCACCAGGTACAAGGTCTTGGCTCATTTACAAAGCCTGGCACTGCTTCTTTTAGTAATTATAAAGGTAGTCAATGGCTGAGATTTGGGGGCCAAGACAGACTGACTTCCAGGCCAACACTATGAGGAATGAAATCTGCCATAGCAGAGCTACTCTCATCAGCCAAAGAATTACAGGTGGAGGAAATAATTTATGAGTCTCCTTATCGTGACTAGATCTTTGTTTCCTTTATTAATCCATGTGCTTATTAACTGTGACACATGTTCTATTACCTATGCGGGTTTTGCCATGTGAGAGATGTTTCTTTGAAGCTTTTACCCATTATTTACCAAGAAGAATTCAATTTTCATTGCTAATTAAATAATCTTAGTTACTAAGGAGGAAAACTATCTCCTGGCATTTTTAGATAAAATGGGTGGTTTCAAAATATGTATCCTTCTCTCTTTCTTTCCACTAAATAAGTTGAGGATCTGTCAATATTTACATAAAGTAATGAATGAAAGGCATACTGGCCCATCCCCTTGCTGGAGATGTCTTTCTGAAACAAAATCAAACCATGGCACTTTGCTTCTTCAAAAATATCCACTGACTCTTTGTTACCTACGGGATAAAGTCCAAATGCTGGTGATAGCCCTGTTATTCAAAGCTCATAAGGATCTGACCCTTCGTGGGCAACATGAGAATTTTGACCACTGATATTTTAAGCTACTAGGGTATAGCTATTTATCATAGTTGTTTGGATGAATTCAGAGTGATAGAAAGGCAAGTCAAACCCGTTTAAAAAAAAGAAAATGAAAAATTTGGAAGTTTAGCATATCTAATATTATTACACCTCAGAGAGAGAAACAGAGATTTTGCTTCATAGACCTCTGCTAACTTTATCTGGTGTACAGACTCTTCAGTATTTTCCAGTGTGCCATCAGTCTCACTATGCCGTGTGCCCAGTGGCCCCACAACAGTGGAAGGGATCTTCTCTTTAACCAAATTCATTAATCAACCACAAGGAAGCCTATTATTGGTTCTTCTTGAGTCATATGAGCCTCTCAGAGAAACTTCTGATTGGGTCTGCCTGGGTCACATGACTACTTCAGAATGAAATTCTGTACCCAAAGGGATGGAATATCATAGTTTAGCCACATTGAACCATGTACCACTCTGTTGGTGGGCTAAGCCCCATGGACAGCCATATTCAACATGGAAGGAAATGTTCAATGAGGAAGGGGGTCCCCAAAGGAACTAGAAGAAGACAGGAAACCATCTAAGCAGAAAAGATCATGCCACTCCTGCTGCCACACATGAACCTTCAGGCCTTCATGTGTTGACAGTGATCTCTCATCCTGAATATCCCACTTCTAGAAACTCTTTCTGGAAAAAAAATACTATCTTCTCTGAGAGCCTTCCCAAATTTTTCTGAACAATGTTCTATAGCTTCCCCTTCTGTGTTTCCAATGAACTTTTGCATATCCTCATAACAGAAATGATGTATTTATGATGTGCCTCCTCCACCAGCCCATGGGTTTATTCACCTGAGCCATTCTATGTATCCAGCTGTTTTTGGTGTTTAACACAGTGCCTGACACAAAGTAGTGTCTCCGTGTATCTAGCAGAAGTGAGGAAATTGAGCAGTAAGAACCCTAACATTTCTCTAAATGAAACTCTAAATATAACGTGTTTTCATCCTTATCTTGGGATTCTTTAAGTGTTCTCACCATTCATCCTGCAGTTTTTAAAACTATCAAGTAACACTCTTTTGTAGCAGTGAAACCAGATGTAGGGCTGGAAAAGAAACTTCCATGTTTGAAAACCTTCAACCCCACCATTTGCTTAAAAACACAGAGAATTTCTATCACAGGTGAAAGTAGGTGGCATTCTTAGCATTTTAGCACACATTTTCCTGTGGAGTATTGAAAAGTTAATTTGTGGGCTTGTCTTCAATGTCAGTATTACTTTTTTTTTTTTTTTTGGTAGAGACAGAGTCTCACTTTATTGCCCTCAGTAGAGTGCCGTGGCGTCACACAGCTCACAGCAACCTCCAACTCCTGGGCTTAGGTGATTCTCTTGCCTCAGCCTCCTGAGTAGCTGGGACTACAGGCGCCCGCCACAACGCCCTGCTATTTTTTGTTTGTTTGTTTGTTTGTTTGTTTTTGCAGTTCGGCGGGGCCGGGTTTGAACCCGCCACCCTGGGTATATGGGGCCAGCATCCTACTCGCTGAGCCACAGGCGCTCATCATTTTTCAAAAGGGATTGATGATTGAGTAGTTGGGGAAGAGGAAGTTAGCATGAATGTGTGCATGTGTGTGCATGTTGCCAAGGTGTGCTGCTAAAAACCAGACTGCCAACGGTGTTGGATTTTGAAGGGCAGTATGAGAAAGGACTTGATTCAGAGACTGTGACTCTGTACTCCTCCCTCAGCAGGGTTTACAGAAGTCCTGAAGAACTGGTGAGTAGCTCACATCATGCAGACTCAGGTTATATCCCCTGTCATGTGTTAATTTCTGTAATATGTGTACCTACCCAGAGGCTGTGTCCACGAAAGCCTGGACTAACCTTGCATGGAAAGAAGTGTGAGAGTCAGTGACCAGAGAGTCCCCTAAGAGATGGAGTCCCTGATCCTCTCCCTTCTGGCTGTGTTCTCTATGGAAAGTGGCTTCAGTCCCTTGAGCCTTGATCCAATCCTCTTCCCTAAACTGGGCATGGTGGTGAGAACCTCCGAGTTACTGTGAAGGGTACAGATAAAGGACAGGTGAGCTAGACTTGGTGTGTGCTGTCACAGGCAGGTCCCCTGTCCCTCCTCTTACCTTCCCCCAAATGTTCAGCAAGTAAGATATATTAAAACCGAGTGAGATATTTATTAAGTAAAACTGAATTTGGTGCCTGGGTCCAAACTTATCTCTGAGTCATAGGAACAAGCTTACTAATCTCTTGGATCTTCACTTCCTTCATCTGTAAGACAACGTGAGGATATGGCCTCCCCACCCCCGGCTGGTGGTGAAGGTGGGGAAAAGATGACATAGGAGAAGCTTTGGAGGTGCCAAAGCAATACATGGGCAGAGAAAACATACATGGCCATGCCCCTACAGGGTACAAGAGGCACAAGTGGTCTAGTCACCTGACCCAGGTGGTGACTCAAATGGCAGTCGAAGTACTGGCTCTTTGGTGGCCTTTTTGTAATATTTTGCATTGAGTAGCAGCACTTGGCACTTCACATAGATGGACTTGGGTCCAAATCCTGACCTTGTCTTTGTCAAAGTTGATGCCAAATTCCTTGACAACTAAGTCTGAAAGACAGATCTGAGTAAAAATATCAACTGTGTTCCTCATGGCAGCTGCCATCTGTTCATGTCTAATGAATGGGTCACAGGGTTCTGTGAGGTGTGCTCCTTGGGCACTGTTAGCCACGCCCCTCCCCTTGTGCAGCTATGAGCATTGCCACCCTTGGGGTTACATATCCTGAGGAAGATTGTGAGGAGAGTACCTGGTGGAGGGAGTTTGAACTTGCACCTGTCAAGTCCAGTGTCCCTCATTTCCTCTTCTCCACAATAAGATTTTGATTTTGGAAGAAAGAAAGAAAAACACCCTTATCTCTTAGAAATGACTCATATTTCCCCCCTGGAACTAAGCTGAACTGGAAGGTAACATGTAGGCTTTTGATAAGACTTTGAAGATGCTCTTGTCAGTGTCCAAAGGCTGATTACATCCAGGGTTCAGAGATGCCACAGGCAGCAGTGGGATTGCTCTGTATGTGTTTTCTTTGTCCAGTGGAGGAGGAAAGAAACTTCTCTGCGTGGTCCCAGGGGGCAGAGTTTGGGCAAGGGTGAATGTGACTGGGGGCTGGCTTTTGGACTCTATATCACTGAAAAAAGATTTGGAGCTGTCCAAACCTGTGGCCAACAGCCTTGTGAGGCTATAAGTAGTCAGCTGCCTTTCACCGACCCCAGTTTAGTGGAGGATGGGGGATCACTGAGTCATGCTGGAGAGAGAATGGATATAGGGACAATAGTCTGGAGGACCTCCCACCTCTGCTGCCTCAACTCTAAGGCTCCCCCTGGGATATTGGCATCAACACAGCTGAGCCACTTGGGAATGCTACGCTCAGCTGAGCACAAGTCAACTTTAAAAAAGAGAAATGTGGGGCAGCGTCTGTGGCTCATCGAGTAGGGCACCGGCCCCATATACCGAAGGTGGCAGGTTCAAGCCCGGCCTCAGCCGAACTGCAAAACAGACAATTAACCGGGCACTGTGGCAGGCACCTGTAGTCCCAGCTACTTGGGAGGCTGAGGCAAGAGAATCGCCTAGGCCCAGGAATTGGAGGTTGCTGTGAACTGTGTGACGCCACGGCACTCTACCAAGGGCGATAAAGTGAGACTCTGTCTCTACAAAAAAAAAAAAGAGAGAGAGAGAAATGTGAGCATAGCCAGTTTATTATGGGATCTCTGTTGTTGGACTATTTATTTATTTATTTATTTATTTATTTGAGACAGAGTCTCACTCTGTTGCCCTGTTACAGTGCCCTTGGCATCGTAGCTCACAGCAAGCTCAAACTCCTGGGCTCCATCAATCCACCTGTCTCAGCCTCCTGAGTAGCTGGTACTGCAGGTTCTCACCACCATGCTCAGCTAGTTTTTCTATTTTATTTTATTAGAAACAAGGTCTTGCTCTAGCTCAGCAAACTTCTGAGCTCAGGCAATCCACCCATCTCAGCCTCTCAGAGTGCTAGGGTTACAGGTGTGAGCCACCGTGCCTGGTCTAAATAAAATAGTTTTTGATTTTGTCTCATCCTTGCTAATTTGTGGTGAAGTGAATTGTGGATGTACATATGGGTACTGAAGGGAAAAAAATCATACCTTGATGTGCTTGCATTGCTAGAAATAATGATTTAAAAAGCTTAAAACCAATATTCAATTGTTAGTTGTAAGTAGGTTAGGAATTGAATTAAGAAAATGATTGTGCATGATGGGCAAAAGGGAACAGAGACAAGAGAGAAGTGGATCAGAGAAACCCAAGATTTGGGTTTCTGATGGAAAATTCACTGGAAGCCTGGCCCTTTAAAATGAAGAGGAAGAGACTACCTTGCTGGAACTTAACCTCTGCCCCAGTGCAACTCTACTGCGAGGTCATTAGCAGGAAAAGCTTGCCCAGATGAGGCTGCTGTCTCAAGGAGAGTAATTGCTTTTGGGGAGGTAGGAAATGCAGAACATTTAAACCTTGTTAAAGTGAGAAAGCGTCTCTCAGAACTAGATAAGGAGAAAAATATCTCCTTTCTTCTGTCATCTCATCTGAGCACAAGGCTTCTTGAGAGTCAGTTACCACTCCTGAGATCTATGTCTGCTTTGACATCCTGCTCCTGGACCGTGTTCCCTATCCCACACCCTGTTTGTGTTAAGATCATAAATAACTTAGAGCAGTGGTTCTCAACCTTCCTAATGCTGCAACCCTTTAATACAGTTCCTGTGGGTCATGACCCACAGGTTGAGAACCGCTGACTTACAGCAATAATGGTAAAAGGTGAATCAGTTTAATTAACATAATTAGTTAAAGAAAAAGTTTGGCTAGAAAATGTAAGCCCAGCAAGAACATTGATGCAAGGATTTAGCCTTTAATGGGGTTCCACATTAAATTGATGATTAAAACATGGTGTATGCAATAAAAACGGAGCTAGCCTGGAGCAAGGGGCGTCCATGGTCCTTGAATGTAGTCAGCCACCTCCACCCAGCTGCTCTTTAAAAACTTTCTCTTTGTGTCTTGGCTGTTCATTTCCCCTCATCCTCTTGTCTCCACCAGCCACTAGGAAAGAACTCATGATGTAGTTTGGGGCTGGCACCCAACAGTGAATGTCCTTTCTCTGCTGAATAGCAGATCCCATCTTGATAGATTCCATAACATCTAAGGAAACTTTGGTATAATTATTACAAGTCCAATCTAGTCCAGTTTAAAACTCTAATATCATAGAAGATGCCGACGTCCCTCTCCCCCATCACTGCCCAAGTCTGGTTTCAAGAACCTGAGGTGAGGCGGGGGCTTCGCTGCCATCATTTCTTTTCCCTCTGTCTCTCACCTTGAAACATGAGTATGGAGGGCAGGATCTGCCTCTGAGACACCCACCCTCAATTCCTCCCTCCGCTGGGTTTTTCTTTCTCTAATGTGTAGAGTCAGAAAGAGAGAAACTTACCTAACTTTCCACGTTTGTCCTGTTGCTGTTAGCTGATGGGCTGTCCATCCCATCCACATGGAGGTATCCAAGTAATAACAGCAGCACACTTACCACTTGTCAGTTCTAGTTCTAAGGACTTAGAATTCAACCACCTCCTGAGTTAAACCTGTCATTCTTCCCAACTATAAATGAGGATGTGCAGACACAGAGGGGTGCAGCAACGTGCCAAGGTCAGACAGGGTGTAAGTCCAGCCCATCTTGGCAACCAAAGGAATTTTTCTCATGAGCCAGGAGGGAGTTCTTTGGAGGGCTGAATCCCCAACATGGGAATTCTAGGGTAGATTCTCCTCCAACCTTCCTTTAGTTGCCCTCAGAAAAGCCTGGCCTAGGGAAAGCCCAGCTAAATGGTTTTGTTTGCTGCCCAGGGAACTCATGCATCTTTGCAGTGCCAGATGCTGGTTGGGAGAGGGGTGGCCTTCCTGCTGTCCCCTTGTTCTTCCCTGCTGTAGCAAAGACAGCAGTTGTACTCCACCCGCTGACCCGTCTTTGTATCACAACCAGAATGGTGTCTGGGTATGTGAGTGTGTGGCTGTCTGGACTCACCACACTGCCTACCTCCTTCACATCAGCTGTGATCACACAACTGGGTCCTGGTAATAAGGTGTGAGCAGGAATACTGCCAGGCAACGTCCAGGTGCTTCCTCCAGACCCAGCTGCCACTTTCTCTTTGCCTCTTCTTTCACCCTTCTTCCATCTGGCTGCATAGATGGACTCATGAGTCCTGGAGGAGCTGCATCCAGGGCATGGAGAGCCACACCCTGAGGGTGAGCCTGGTTTCCCAAAGGCTTCATGCGCCCAGCTGCCCTGCCAACTCTGCACTGGCTACCTCAGATTTCTATGTGGGAGAGAAAGAAACTTCCTTCTTTAGATGAGCTGCACTTATCTAGGGGCCACACCTGGTTCTTCCTAATCTGTCTGCATCTCTCATTCTCATGCTTTCTCCCACTGTTCGGATCAGCAGAGGCCCTCTGCTTGTGCAGATGTGCATCCAGGGGCCAGAATAGTGCTTGTCAATTCTTGCAGCAGCTCTGGTGTCAGAGCTGTGGGATTCTTAAACCCCTCTCTTGGCCTCAGAGGGTCAAGACCACCCCTCCCATCCTCGAGGATGGACAAGTCACACCTGGTGGTTTATGTTCCTTGATTCTCATGGTCTTTTCAGGGTTTGGAGTGGGGATGAATAGCTGTAGTTGGTCAGACCAATTGTGCCAGCACAGAGAGTCCACCCCTTGAGCCTGCTGGTCAGTTCTCAGGCAACTTGAGTCTCAATTATGATCCTGTTTGATGCAGCTTCCAGCTGGGGGCCAAGCTTGTCCCTGTAGCTGTGAAGTAGCATAGCGAGCAGAATCGTATTCAGCAGTTCACCAGGCTGGAGAGTCGGGCAGATGCCCCTCATCCACTGCAGTGTTCCCACTGGCTAACCCGTACCTGCTACATGAGGTGAGCCATATTTGTGACTGAATGAACAAGTAAGTGAACAAAGTCTTTGAAAACCCTTCCAAGAGTGTTAAATCCTAAACATGACTAATAAAACAACAATGAGTGATGATATTGATGAACAGAGTAAGTCAGAGGTTTGTTCACATTTCAGTAGGAAGGAACAAGTTTTATTCAAATAAATGGGACACCAAAATCCAGGTACAGTGTGTAAAAGGAACTTCTGAGCTTGGGTTCTTCCCAGAGGGGCAAGTGACAAAGTCTCTGGACTTTGCTACCACCTCCTGGCCATGGGACCTCAGGCAAGATATTCATTCATTCCTTAAAATGAATGAATAATTCATTCATTCATTCATTCATACTGAATTATTCATTCAACAATTGTTAAAAACAATTATTCTGGCACATGTTAGAATGGTAAGGAAGACTTTATTCTGGACTACAGAAATGTGTGTCAAGACTATCACAGCAGCAGAGAGAAACCTGCTGAACTTGTAAGCAGCAGAGACAGCAGGGGGTTTATAGCCAGTGAGCAGAAGGAGGGGTCGGTGGACAGAAAGTGACAGAGAGAAGACATCAAGGGTAGGGGATTCTTGCCAAACTGACTTGCCATGGTTCCTGATAAAAACAGGCCAAGGACCCAGACATCAAAAGCAGGGGAGGAGGAATCTGGTCAATCAGATAGTGAGGGCCAGCACACATCAAAGGTGGGGGATTCTCGGTGGGCTGACTCAGCAGGTATCTTAATCAAAACAGGGTTTTGGCAGACTGAAGACAGGGCCCAAAGAGGAGGTCTAGGCCAAAAGAGAGCTCTGGGACCTGCTAAAGTTCAGTAAAGGAGAGAGCCTTGTCACTCTTGAGCATGATTCTTAACTTCTATCCTGCACAAGGGTATTGGGAAGATGGCACGAGGCCTGGCCAGCAGCAGGGGAGCCATATGGCAGGAACCCAGCCCTGCTCTGCTCTGCACACCGTGTGGACATTTTGACTAAAGGGCCAGAGAGTAAATATTTCCAGCCTGCAGATTATAGGGCCTTTGTTGCAATCACTCAACTCTGCCACTGTGGTGTGAAAGCAGATGTAATGAGCAATGTGTGATGAATGAGAGACAGCACTCTAATAAAACTTTATTTACAGAAACAAGGTATGAACTCCAGAATATGGTCTTCTGATCTCTGTCTAAAGAGGGAGACTTTCTGATTAATGCAAAGGTACAGGGTAGGCTAGTGGTACAACTTTGGCAGGTCTTATATACTGTCCCCTCCACATTACTCACCACTGTCATCATCATCACTGACTGTACACTCCAAGGATTAATGCATGTGTAGTGTAAGCCCCTTTACAAAACATTTGGAATAAAGTAGATATAAATGTTTTCCCAAATGTTATCTTGTGTGACTTTCACAAGGTTCTGGTCTATGTGGTACTTGTGGTAGGGATAAAGGGAGGGGCAGTGTCTCTGTTGGTGGCAATGCCCCATGAAGATGAAAAATACCTGTACATAGAATACACACAGATGACCCCAGAGATGTCCTCCTGCGCACAAGGCTCTTCTCTCCGTCCCTGGAAACAGGACAGAACGTGGTTGCATTGGCCCTACTCACTCCTGAAGATGGGTACAGCAGGTGGTAGAGAAGCGGAAAATACCACAAAAGTAGCCAATAGTTGGCTGGCCCCATAGAAGGGATATGCACACAGATGGCTAGAAGGTCTTACATTTAAGAAAATAAAGACAAACCATGGGGGAGGTGGGCAATCAGCAACAGAATGAAAAATGTAAGCGCACACGGTCAAATGCAGATTTTGGTGAATTTCTGACCCACGAATGAGGCAGGAGCTGCAGTATTTGAATCATGCCACAGCCCTGCTACTCCCTCAGTTCCCTCCACTTGCATGAGGGTTTGTTGGATTCACTGCAGCACCACTATTCTCATTTCAGGAGACCTGAAGCTTTGGGCAGCCCACAAATTTGAGTCATCGCCCAATCTATTCAGTACTGACATCCTATTAAGGAAAGTGCCAGTAATCTAACAGCTCATCCTATCCTAGACCAAAAATTTCAGAATGTTTATAGAAAGAAGACAACTCTGCTCTCACCTTTTCTGGGCCAATGGACTATTTTATAAAATTTCAGCTTTATCTCTATCATTACAATAATAACTGCAATGACATTCTTTGAGCTCTTTGGCCTCCGCCAGAGCTCAAAGCATGTCATTGCAGTTATTATTGTAGAGATGAAGCTGAAATTTTATAAAATAGTCCATTCCAGATGAATATTTCCAGCTGTTCCTCTCTTCCACACATCTGTATTTCTTTCTTGAATTCAGACTAATTTTTGTATGGGAGCATGAAAGCTCAATTAAGTTTGAGACTGGGTTTAGCACAGGCAAGTAAGCCCCTTGGACACACAGGACCTCTGACAGATGGTGAACTCTTTCCATTCATCTAAGGTCAACAAAGACTAACATTTGGGCTTCTCCCAGGTTATAGAGCCAGAGGCTGGAGGAGCAGTGTAGGGATCCCAGGCCTGCCTGATGCCAAAGATAAACTGCTCTGTACAGTGCTTTGAAGATTAAATGAGATGCCAAATGCAGAGCCTTAGCACATTGTCTGGCACCTAACAAGTCTTTAGAAAGTTGAAAGTCTTTCCAGATCTTACAGGTAGAAGGTAACAGAGCTGGGATTGAGACCTTGGCTTGGATTCTAAAATCTCTCACATTAACTACAGATTAATCACTGGCCTTTAGCGTTTTGTTTAAGGCCTAAGCAACATCATAGGGGAAGCATCATGTCCTCTCCACCATGCCCTGCTTGGGGGTGCATTTGATTCTTGTATACATTCATTCACTCACTCATTACCTGCCCATTCATCTACCCATTCATTAATTCACTCATGCATCCACTTCTTCATTCCTCCATCCTTCCATCTCTCTATCCATCCAATAAGCATTCACGGACCTTCCAGTGCAAGAAACACACAGTAAACAATCCTGAAGTGGCCAGACTCATGCTGAAATGGAGGTAGGAATGGCAGGAATAAGGCACTGGAAATTGTGAGGTAGGAGCGCCTGAGTGTCAAAGGAGGCGACACAGGATATACCAGGTTTGGGGTCTTGGAGGAGGCAGAGTTCACCAGAGAAGGAAGAGCTGTGGAAATGCAGACAGCTGCATGCACAGAGCACACAGCCATGAGGTGCCTGGGAAAATCCTCAGCACTCAGGAAAGTCAGAGACTTAGCTGGACAGCTGGGCAGCAGGAAGATCTTTCAAAATGTCAGAGAGTGGGCAGAACAGGCGGGCATGTACCCTTTTATCAGTGTTTTCCATGTAGTGGAGCACAGGATGGTATACCTATGGAGTTAGACCAAGCAGCAAGGTACCCTTCTTCATTTTCTCAGAGGCTGAAGGAGTTTTCTGCTGAGTAGCTGTTTGATCACTCTGCTTCCACGCCTATGTCAAGTTTCATGGAGGAAGATGGGCTCTCAGTCCCTTCCCTCCTCATACAGTTTCCCCTGGATGGGTTCAGAACAAGGTCCCACAGGGCTCCACGCCCTCCACAGTCTCACCCCTCCCAGGGCTCCATGCCCCCCACGGTCTCACCCATCCCAGGGCTCCATGCCTCCACGATCTCACCCCTCTTTCTGGACCAGCCCCGTCTCCCACACTCCTTCCACTTAGTTCTAGATCATTCTCACCCCTCCTGCTGGACCAGCCCCATCTCCCACACTCCTTCCATTTAGTTCTAGATCATTCTAGATTCTTAAGGACTCCTTTGTGTCCCCATCACTGTGCCTTTGCAGACTCAGTCCCAGAACTCCCTGTGGTCTTTCCCAGGAGCACACAAACCCTCCTGCTTTCTCTGCCCTCTTTCTCAAACTTCTGTTAGTTGGTGCTAGACTGACGAGACTGGATCCTACTTTTCTTTGTCATTTTTGTCTTATTTTGTCTTTGTGATTCTTTGCTCCACTCTCTGGGAGATTCCTTGACTTAAAACCTTCTCTCTGTGTTTGGCCTCTGTTTTTCATTTTGAAGGTTTTCCTCAAATGCCGACTGATCACTGATGATTGTTGGTTGACCCTCAAGAAGAGACAGTGAAAGCGGGTTGGTCAGCCTGGGGTGAGGCAATCTCCACAGTGGAGAGCCCAGCAGCAGGGGACTGGGACCAGGTTTCTCTGTGGAATGACACAGCACCTGTGGACCGTGACAGGGTCTGAGAGACTTTACTCTGGACCTCCAGTCTCAAGAAGGGTGCTGACGTTGGCCTTGGCCTGGCCATTGAAGATGTGGGCATGGGGCAGAGGAGGGGGTCAAGGTTGGGGACACCATTTGTGATTCAGACCACAGCTGATTCCACCTGCTTTTCAGCTCTTTTCTGTGCACAGCACAGCTGCATGCAGCTACAGAGTGGGCTTGGGGACCCAATGCTTTGGATGCAAAGTGTCCATGGTTCAGCACCACCGTTCTTCAGTGGTCCCTGGCCCTCCTAGGTCTGGAGATTCCCCACAGTCCTGCAGGATACACAGTTTTGTGGGAACCCCCTGACATAGGAGATTCCCCCACTCACACTAATCCAGAACTCCATCTACTTTTGTCTTTTGGCATATTGTAAGGGTACAAGTCAAATCCATCAAGTATTGAACACAAATGTCTTACCACTGTGATTAAGTAAATGAGGCGAAAGCTATGTTAATTAGGCTCGGTGCCTGTGGCTCAACGGGCTAAGGCACCAGCCACGTACACCTGAGCTAGCGGGTTCGAATCCAGCCCGGGCCCGCCAAACAGCAATGATGGCTGCAAGCAAAAAATGGCCGGGCGTTGTGGTGGGCGCCTGTAGTCCCAACTACTTGGGAAGCGGAGGCAGGAGACTCGCTTGAGCCCAGGAGTTGGAGGTGTAATGAGCTGTAATGCCACAGCACTCTATCCAGGGGGACAACTTGAGGCTCTGTCTCAAAAAAAAAAAAAAAAAAAAGCTATGTTAATTAGTAGGATGTAAACACTCCAATTTGTACAAATAATCAATACGTTGAATTCCACAAAGGCATAAATGTAGTCATGATCTACGTATATATGACTTAATAAAAAAAGTACATAAAAAGGAAAAAAAAAAAAAGATGATGCAAGAGTTTACCCTTCGTTCCTGTGGGTTTAACCATATCTTGCTAGGGGACTCAGTCAGTTGCCAAGTAAATATCTAGTCTGTGCCAGGTGCTATTCTACAGCACTTAGAAAAATGCGAAATACCCCTGCCTGCCCAGAGTTTGCATTCTAGCATTCTGTGCGGGTTTTGTCAGTTCCATGCAGGAGTTTCAATCCTCCTCTCACCTCCCCTCTGTCTATCTTTTTCCCCATCCTCAGCTGCACCTGTCAGATAGCAGGTCAGAGAGGGATCCACACAGGGCACTGGCAGGACACAGGAGATGGGGATCCTACTTGTCTCAAAAAGGTGGACATTTAGAGACTTCCCTCATTTCTCCTCCATAAAGGCACAGGGATATCTGGGACCTATCACACTGGGACCATTTGTCAGCATCAGGCTGATGGGAATGAGACTGGAGGAAGCAGAGCCCCTGGGACTTGAGACCCCTTTTCTGGCTGTCAGAGTCTGCATCCACCTCTTCCCACCTTTCCACCCCACCCCCACTCCTTACCCACACCTGGATGTCTGTGCTCTTCCCCACATTCCTTCAGTGCTCACTTCCCTCCCAGTTTAGGGACCCCCTCCTTCCAGGTCTCCCTACCCTCCTCAATGTGATCTTTTTCAATTGCTAAATAGGTAAGTTACTGCCCAGTTAGAAATTCTCCAATGAGGCAAGTGCCACCTTCTGCTTCCAGCTGGTTCTGAGCCCCAGGAAGTCCCCTCAGGCTCTCCATTAGGCAGGGCCTCTGCAGCCTCTGAGCTTTCTGAGGACTCAAGAGCTCTGTGAACAAGTGAGTCTCAATTCTAGGTGTCATTGGGCTTTTATCTGGTATGGTGTGATGTATTTAGAAATATCCTCAGATTCAAACATATCTAACTCAATGCCTAAAACTTAACTGTTAAAAATTTACTGTTTTAAAATTTAGGCATAGCAAAGATCTCAAATTTAAAATAGCAACAAAAGGGATCAGACATTAAGAACTTACCTTCACAGATTAGCATCTCATGTTGTGTTCTAAGCTGCCAGATGACTTAGAGGCATATTCCCAGCTTCAGATCCTTCATAATACACATTTGTCCGATCCCATCACTGATAAAGTCCTCATTATAATTTCTTTTTTCTACTCCTTTTCTTTCACTTAATACATTTATTTTTAAAGAAGGACTTTGCACGTAGAACCAGTATCTTAAATGACAAAACAACATAACTTGTTTTAAGGTAATTGTAAAGAAAAATAAATAAAACCAAAATAGATCGAATTCTGGTTCAACTTAGTGTCTGCCAAGAGTTTGAGCTGAATCCTGCTTTCTCTTTGTATTAACAGAGGGGGTTATAGAGATGTTAAAGACTAAGTGGAAAAGCCTTCTTCCTAAGATCAGGAGGACTGAAGAGAACTGAAAAAGAAGTAACTGTCTCTCCATCCACCTGCATGGCCCTCGGTGTCCTATCCAGGGCATCCACTTTTTAAGAAATGGGCCTCAGAGAGGACGAGTGGATGGGAGGGGCCAGAGGCATCTCAGTGGCTCTCAGACTCAGGGCTACAGATCAGTCATTCAGAAACTCATGTAAACAACATGGCAGTCCAGCAGCCACGTTCCCCAGACTCTAGTCCTGTGTCTGGGTAGTAAGCCCAGACCTGTCTTTTCACTAGCATGCCTGCCGCTGGTAAAGTCTTTGAGAAACACCAGCCTAGCAGACAGGGCTATGACAGGGGTGTTTGATGGCGCACCCCACCCCCGCAGACCTAGGTGTCATCACTGCCTCTTGTACCCCTGACTGGGACCCTGGCACATTGCTGCCATCCCCCTCATCTGCAAAAGGGGTGACAGGTCAGCCCTGGCACTGTGAGGGACCCATGGAAATGACTGATGACAAGCTGGGCAGAGATCAAACCCTTGCAGCTCTCTGGAGAGTCCAGGGATGGCCCCCACTCAGGGAGGCAGAGCAGTAAGGGAAGGAAAGAAACCCTGAGATCAGCCCTAACCCAGGGTCCCTCCTCTCTGCCTGTGCTGGCCAGTGACAACAATGAAGTTGGTAATCACTATGATTCAGCACCTGCAGAATTCTTATAGAGACCATTGGCAGGGCTGGATCTGAACCCAAGCCTCTGAAGTGTGCAGCACCGACCTCTGTGCTGCCCCTGGCTGTCTCCCCTAGCCCCTTTCCTCACAGAACTTTCACCAGGCCCCTCATATCCAACCCTCAGTCCACATTCTCATGCCCATGTTTTCGTGCTGACTGCAGGCTCTCTCCCCTGATTTCAGGATTCAGGGACATGGTTCTTCCTGGGCTCCCTGTTCCCTCCCCCTGTAACTTGTCCAGAGGACGCACTGGACCAGCCTGGCATGCTAAAGTCTGCAGGGTTTACATCTTTTCACATAATCCCATGAGACAGTGCCAAGTACTAAATTATGTTCCCCCAAATTTATATGTCGAAGCCCTAACCCCCAGCACCCGAAAATATGGCTATACTTGAGGACTGGTCTTTACAGAGGTAATTAAGAAAGATTGAGGTCCTTAGAATGGGCCCTTGTCCAATCTGCCTGGGGTCCTTCTACGAAGAGGAGATTTGGACACACACGCATGCACACAGGGACAGCCATGTGAGACAGGGAGAAGAAAGCCATTCGCAAGCCAAGGAGAGAGGCCTCAGGAGAAAGGAAGCCTGCTGGCACCCTGGTCCTGGACCTTAGGCCTGCACAGCTGTGAGGAATGAAAGCTGCTACTTAAGCCCAAGCCTGTGGTGTCCCTCACAGTGACGCTGTCCTCCCAGCACATGTGATAGAACTTTAGGGTCAACATGGAGATGGCTTCCATGCTGGGAGTGTTCAGAGCAGTTCCAGGGCCGGGGGCATCACGGCTGCCAGGTTACAGCTGGAGCCATTCTTGGAGACGGGATACAGTGAAACCCCAGGGCTGCCAAGATCTCGCATCTGCCAGGCTCAGTGCTTGTTTCTCAGGGACAATCCGAATGTGTTCATTATTCTGGTGAAGCCGCTCCTAATCAGACTGCACTGCAGCTAGCTGTGAGCTTTCATGATCTCTTCACTTAGTACTTGAAAAGGGGCATGGAACTGAATGGGCTGCGTCAGAGCCACCCAGCCTGTGGCCACCCCCATCGGATGCCCCTGATCCAGCCCTCACTCTCTTCCTGCCACCCCACCCCTCAGCATCTCCAGGGTTATCCAAGGGAACACAGAAGCCCGACCTGCATTTGGAATGTGACTATGAGACAGAAGAGGACAGTTCTGAAGAGGCACGGAAATGTTACCGATGCCTCTGTCTGCCTTTGTGAACAGACAGAAAGTGACCTGGGCAAGAATTGTGTCCTAGTCCCTCTGTAATGACACTTTGAACCGTGACATCTCTAAGCCTCCTTAGTGTGTGCAAAACAAGGAGAGTGACTCCCACTCCCAGGACCAGCACCTATAACACGCCAGTGCTTTTTCCAGGGTGGCACAAGACCTTTGGCTCAATGCTCTGCTTTTGACGTTGCATTTTGAATACATCTTGACATTCTTTAAACTATTTGAACATGGGTCCTAGATGCATGGGTCCTTCGTTTTGCACTGAAGCCCACCAATTGTGTAGCTGGCCCTGCCATAACCCTCAGTCACTCTCTCCCTGCAAATCCCTTGGCATGGGGAAGAAAGTGAGGCTCAGAGAAGCTGAGGCACCTGCTCATGGCCTACTGGGATATCACCATTGGTGATTTTACTGTCCCCATCCTGTCCCTATCCTCATCATTATGTCCAGAGCCTGTTCAAGGTCCCACAGTGCGACATAGTCATTAGCATCACTCTCATCATCATCTTCTTCTCCTTCGTCGTCCTTTCCAGTGGCCCACCCCCCCATCCCCAACCCCCAGCTCTGTCCTGTCACCCAGGCTGACTTGACTGCCCATGTGGATCATTTGTTTTCTTTTCATTTCTATCTTTCTCTCCTGGGGCATAATCTCCATGACAGTGGGGACTTGCTGCAGTTTTGTCCTCTATTCTGAGCAAAGAGCAGCACCTGACATTTAATAAGCTCTGAATATGACCTAGTGCGGTGGCTCATGTCTATAATCCCAGTACTTGGAATGCTTAGGCGGGTGGAATGCCTGAGTTCACAGGTTCCAGACTAGCCTGAGGCAGAGCGAGACCTCACCTCTAAAACTAACCGAGCATTGTGGCCTGTACTCCCAGCAACTTGGGAGGCTGAGGCATGAGAATCACTCAAGCCCAGGAATTTGAGTTTGCTATGAACTGTGGTGCCACAGCACTCTACCAAGGGTAACAATATGAGACTCTAATCTCAATAATAATAATAATAATAATCTCCAAATATGGTGTTGAGTGAATGGAAAAAATGGATGATTTCCCAAGACACCGCTGCTGGGAACAGAGCTGCAAGCCCAGGTCCTTTATCTGAATTATTCTTTATGTCTCCCCCAGTAGCAAGAAGGGCTCCTATCCCCACTGACGGAGGGAGAGGCCAGGTTGCATTCCTCATCACCACAGGGCCAGGTTGAGAACCAGGGCCATCTGGCGGAGCAGGTGCCTGTGGTGTCCTTGGCCACATGTGGACCAAGACCAGGTGGCAGCAGGCTTCTTCTCATCTGCAGCTTGAGCACTGTGCACTCCCCACCCTCACCCCACAGGGCTTTAGATTAAATGAAATCCCGTGTTTGCAACTGCCAGTGCAATATGGGAGGGGAATGTAGTCAGTGCTGGCCGCCTTGTCCCCCTGTGCCCCTTGTGTCATCCTGTACAGGGACTCTGCTTGCCTCTTGCTGGTCTGCCCCAAGGGATGGTTTTCAGGAAAGAGTGCATGGACCATTTACAATAAAACTATTTTTCTGAAAGTGACTGTGCCCATGCCTGCCCACACCTTCCTGCCATCCTGTGTTCTCGGGACCTTGTTAATATAAGGTAGTGGATATGGGCTCTGGAAGAGGCATCTGGGCTTCTAATCCGGACTCCCCCATGGCTCACCTGTTGGGCATAGTAGTCAGGATTCTCCAGGGAAACAGAACCAACAGGGTATGTGTGTGTGTGTAGTAGTGAGAGAGAACTTTAAGGAACTGGATTATGGGATTGTGGAAGTTCAAATCCAGAATCTGCTGGTCAGCCAGCAGGCTGGAGATCCAGGGAAGGGCCAATGTTGCAGTTCATTTTGAAAGGCAGTCTGCTGGCAGAATTCCCCCTTTCTTCTGTTAAGGCCTCCAGTTGACTGGACATGATGGGAGGCAATCTGTTTTACTCAAAGTCTACTGACTTAAATGTTAACCCTGTTCCAAAATATTCCTTATTCTTAGCTGGGCATTGTAGCGGGCACCTGTAGTCCCAGCTACTCGGGAAATTGAGGCAAGAGAATCCCCTAAGCCCAGGAGTTGGAGGCTGCTGTGAGCTGTGACTCCACGGCATTCTACCACCGAGAGCGGCATTCTACCACCGAGGGTGATAGAATGAGACACTGTCTTTACAAAAATCAAACAAATAAACAAAGTATTCCTTATTCTGAAACGTCTAGAATAATGTTTGACCAAATACTTAGGTGCTATGGCCAAGATGAGTTGGCACATAAGATTCACCATCCTACTGGATGACCTGGAATAGTCACTCAAGCTCTTTGGGCGTAACACTCGTTGTCTATAAAACAGGTGGTAATATCATGTACCAGGCACAAGTGTTCTGAGAGCTGAGTGAGGTAGAGCATGTTCAGTGCTGTGAGCAGGTCCAGACAACGTGGCTGCAGTGTCATCCCATTGCTGCCAGGGCTGGCTCCTTCCCTCTCACCTGTGTCCTCCTCCCCTGGGGTGACAGGAATAGAGGGAAATGTGAAATGGTGGCCAGGTCCCTTTCTGTACTCTTCCTGAGAAGCAAAATTCTCAACAACTTATAGTCAAAAGACCCCAGCTTCCCATGTTGGTCTCAGTTCTACTCCTTTCTGTAAGACCCTCTGCCCAGGCAAGGTTTTCGTACTTAGAACTTAAGCATTTTATAGATGGTTGGTGTATGATGGCTCACCCTAAGCCAAACATGGGCTAATCCTTTCGTATGTATCATTGCATTTAACTCTCACGACCACCCTTCAAGGTGGGCATAGTGTTATCCCACATTACAGATGAGGAAACTGAGGCTCTGAAAAGCTAGAGACCCAAAACTAGTTTGTTTCAGACAGAGTTAAGGTCTCTGCCAGTGTTGGCAATCTAGACTCTGACTCTTACACATTTTGGCAGCATGCCCCCTTGGATAATGCTCACAGAAAGATTGGCCCTAAAAATAGCAGCTCTTAAAATATTAATTCTCTGTGCTGTCACCACATTGACTCTGCTTTCAAACCAAGGCTCCCACATGCCTAGTAAGAACAGGGAAGAGGAATCCCTCCCTCTGCCAGGGCCCTGCCATCAGCCGTATGTGCGTCAGGCAGCTGGTATCCTTTCCAGCTGAGCTGTACCTGCCAGGCTGCCACCCCACAGCTGTACCTGACAGGCTCTATGGGACCCAACAGCTCTAGCATGGTCTTCCCAAGCGGGTCCCAGTCAAACTGAGCATGACAGGCTCTGTGGGACCAGGCAACTCTAGCATGGTCTTCCCAAGTGGTTCCCAGGGGAATCAGAGCCCACTGCTGGAGCTGGTATTTTAATGAGGTTGGAGCCTAAGAATTCCAAAAACTTCCTTCCTGAATGAGCCCAGGACTCACAGCCTCTCACTCCTGTGAATGGGGGTGGGTCCATCAGGAGAGAAAATTTAGCCAGAAGCCAAGCTTGTCCTGGGCATGTCATTGGACATGGTTAGGCTCAGGTCCCACCACCTAAAATGAAGAAGATTCTGCTGGCTCCAAGGCTGCTGTGAAGAGAGATTGTGTCTGTGAGCAAGGTGCATCCTTTCCCCATCAGAGATCTCAGGGACATTTCACAGTACTCAGAACATGGGCCACGGCTCACACCCTTCCCAGTTTTGCACCCCCCACCCTGGGCCCTATGCCCTCCTCCTTGCCTTTCACCTCTGTCCATCCTTCCAGACTCTTCTCAGTCAACTCGGTCACACCGCCCCTGTCACCCTCTTTATTTCCATCATGGAACATGTCATAGCTTTGTCTCTGGCTAGTTGTCCCTGCCAGCTAAAATGGAGGCTCTGCTCTGTGGGCTCCTGGGTACACTCCTGGAGGTGGATAGTTCTCCCCTATGTTCTCAGCACCAGGACCACCCTGGCAGAGGGCAGAGTCTGAATCCAAGCATGGAGTGCCTGAAAGGGCCCCACCAAGCATGGATCTGGAGCCTGGTGCACCGCAGGGAGGTGGGGGGGTGCAGAGGGAGGTGACTGTAGGAACAGGGCAGGAGGGAAGAGTGACTTCGTACTGGTCAAAAGAGCAAATAGGGAAAGATCAACTCAGACCTGAGCCAGCTTTAAAATGAACATATTTGTAATTTGTAATTGAACATCTTCATTGTCTTCAGTAAGGAGAGAGAACACAGTGATTTCTTAGTTTCTCAATGACTCAGATAAAACCCGTGCATTCAGGAAAGTGAAACTCAAATCCCTGTGCTGGTGCTAACTTGCCAGGCCACTCAAGGGAAGCTCTACCTCTCTGAACATTGGCCTTTTTGTCTGAGAATGGCTCAGTTACTGCAGGTGGGGGCCTCCACTGCCTCCAGGATTCTTGGATTCCAACAGGACAGATTCAGATTAGGTCTTGATATGGACTTGAACTCCTCCCAGCGTTTTGCTCAGAAATCTGGGTTAAGGATACATGTGTAAGGCACTATCTGAGCATCTCAAAGAAGGGATGCTCACAAAGTGTGACAAGGTCTTGCAGGCCTGGCCACCTCACCCAGATGACTGGATCCAGGAGGAAAATCCAAGATCAAATTACTGTGACAATTTGCACACTGCAAAAAGTAAGTGAAATAAAAGAAGAGCTATGCCAGGGTCTCTGGGAAAGTCAGGTCTCATGATTAATTGTGTTAACAGAGAGTGTTGGGGGGATCCCCTACCTGGACCACCCACTGGCATCCCCTGCCCAAGCCCAACCTGGGACCTGACACTAATGGCTATGCACATGAGCCTGGACTTTTCCTGGGAACTTGGAACACACATGTTATGGAATTCTGGCCAGCGTTCATTCACCCAATGCCTCATGACAAGTTTATATTTGGTAACACCAATGATGGTTCCTGAACACCTACTGTCTGCTTGGAACTGTACAGGACTGAAAATCTAGTCACGTGTGGGCTTTGCTTTGCTGGAGCTTAGAGCCAGTTGAGAAAGACAGACATCCATCAGATGATCACACTAACATACACACCCACACAGTCACTGCCATGCCAATGAAGGATGAAGAGTAGAAAAATGCAGTGACCTGATGCCCAACCAGAGAGCTAATGGGTGCAGCAGGATTGGCCGGGTGGAGATCAGGCTGGAGATGAGCACTCAGACATGGGGACATTGCGTGCAGACACACTGGGGTATGTCAGGCACGCCCAGCTTGGCTGGTGGCTCTGCCCCACCCTAAGGGTGAAAAGGAGAGTGTGGTGGGTGGTATCTGGGGAGCTGGGTTAAAATCACCCTTTGGCCTCTTTTTAAGTGTGACCATGAGGAAGTCACTTCACCCCTTTAGGCTGCTATTTCCTCATAAAAGAAGATAATGCTGATTCCCAAGGGTGGCAAGTGAATTAAATGAGTTTCTGTATGGGAAGAGGCTTTGTGGACCGGAGAATTATACACATGTGGGAATGGTCAGCTCCTCCATCTTCCTTTCTGCCACTTCTTATCCTTCTAAACCATCTCCTAAGTGGGAGTAGTGCAGGGGATGGGAAAAGCAGTCACCACTTACTGAGCACCTACTATATACTAGGACGTAGGTGGATTCTTCATACACATCGTTTCATCTTATCCCGATTTTTTAGATAGGGAAAACTGAGACCTTTGCAGTAGTAGAGTAAGGATTTGAACTATTGTTCTTGTGTGAAGGGTGTCTTTCAGTGACTGTGGGCCAGCAACCTCGCTCTTCCACACCCCCAGTTCCATATGCTGCTGTAGTTGCCCCTGCCTTGAGGAGCTCGCAGTCTGGTGGGGCAGGCTGACTCAAGGGTAGCCGCTGGAGGTCAATGTGCTAAGAACAATTTGGAAGAACCTGAGCAGGTGGGTCTGTGCAGGCCACGTGGACTGGTGAAGTCTGACCCTTCAGTGAGCCTAAGGGATGTGCTATACACCTCACCCACCCATGAAAGAATTAAATAAACCCAAGCACATCCTTGAATATGTCTGTAAATCCTGAAAGCTTCAAAGTGTCCTGCTAGATACGCTAGGTGATAACTAGCTGAATGCAATTGCCTTAGTAACCAAGTTAACATCTGAGCCATCTGTCAGCTGAACAGACTTTGAGCTGAATTAATCAATGTCAACAATGCTGATGTGTGTTCTTTGCAAGATTGAAGAAAACAACACCCCTGAGCATGGCTTAACCAAATGCACATTCTCTCTTGAAAAATAAAGCAAGAAGGAAATTATTTGAGTGGCAACGTGAGGCTTTATGTTAGATCCAAGACCATAGTAGGCTCTGTGTACCTTTATAAACTTGCTTCCACTCCTTCAAATTACAGGTCTCTACCAGGTATATCCTGACTGTACTGTGTACTGAATCTGCAACTGCAGGAAAATGCTTACCCCCTCTCAGCCATAACACCATTGTCTAGCATAATAGGGGCAATAATATTGTCTGCCTGTGTTACTCTCCTGGGGCTACAACACAAAATATAACAAACTGGGTGGCTTAAGCAACAGAAATAATGTACTGCAGGTTCTGGGGGCCGGCAGGGCTGGTTTCCTCAGAGGCCTCACTCCTTGGCTTGCAGATAGCAGCCCTCTTGCTGATGCTCATGCGATCATCCCTCTGCACACAGGCCCCTCTGTGTACCCTAATCTCCTCTTGTAAGGACACCAGTCAGACTGATTTGAGCCCCCCATGGTGTCCTCTTTTTACGTCAGTCACCAATTTAACGACCCTGTCTGCAAATACAAACCATATCCTAAGGCACTGGGGGTGGGACTTGAGTGTATGATTTTGAGAGAACACAGTTCTTTACATAATACCACTTACAAGGGCTGTGTTGAAGAGAATAATGATCCCCCAAAGGACATCCTAGTCTTCAAAACCTGTAACTATGTCACTTCACACTGCACAAGGGACTTTGCAGGTATGATCGTGTTAAGGATGATGGATGGCAAGATTGCCCTGGAGGCTCCACGTGGCCTCAAGGCTCCCACAGAAAGCAGGCAGTAGCAGGATTTGGGATGACAGAAGTGAGGACTCTAAGTCAAGGAATGTGAGCAGCTTCTAGAAGTTGAAGGGCAGAGACAGACTGTTCCTTAGAACCTCCAGAAGGGAGGAATGCAGCCCTGTGCACTCTTGATTTTAATCCCCAAAGACTCATTTTGGACTTCTGGCCTCTGTACTATAAGATAATAAATTCATGAGGTTTTAAGTCACTGTGATTGTGGTGGTTTGTTAGGCAGCTGTGGAACATTAACACAGGCTGTTATGAAGACTGGATGGATAGAGCATGTGGTTGCCTGGCCCAGTCACGGGCACAGTGTAAGCACTCAGCAACAGCCAACTCTACTGGCCAGATCCCACCCAGCACCACCCCAATGGCAGTTTGGGTAGATAGATCACATCCACAGAAGATGCAAATTTTCCCCATTCATTTTGGTCTTTCCTACCTACTTTACATAGGTAAAGTCATGGTCACAGAGCACTGAGGGCAGTGGAGGGTTCTAGTCTTCAAAGTCAGAAGACACATTATGTCCTTACCTATGGCAAGAACTCTGAAATCGAGGCATCAGCATGTTTGGGTCCTCTGGAGGCTCTGGGGGACAGAGAGACTCCACCTCTCACGCTGCAGTGGTCCCAGGCCATCCGTGCTACTCCCTGGACTGTAGCTTTATCACTCCAATGTCTGCCTCTGTGTACACATGCCTCTTTCTCTGCATGTGCCTGTCTCTTTCTCATCTTCTTATAAGGATACAAGTCACTGGGTTTAGACTCCTGCACAACCTCATTTTAACTAAGATGTAAAATCGAACCACCTCACTGGCAAAGAAACAGTTTCCTGGCAAAGATACTGTCTTTGCCAAATGAACATACCTGTCTGCCAAAGACACTATTTCTAAATGACATCCCATTCATGTGGGCACACATGAACTTTGTGGACATGCTCTTCAACCCACGACAGTATTCTAGGAGGAGATTGGCACTGAGCTGTGTCCTAATGCTCTAGTCAGGTGTAAGAGGAGAGAAGGGCTTGACATCAAGAGATAGGGCCAGGGACACCCTGCGGTTCCTGGATTGTACCAGGTGGCCTGCAGTGGCTGGGCCGTAGAACAGAGAGGGCCAGGCTGACTGGCCAGAGCAGGAGACACCCTAAAGACTTCAGACTCTGCCATTGGGTCAGTGCTTTCTAAAAACTTGTCTACAATGGGCTGAGCATGTGACAACTCTGCTTCAGTCTAAAACTATCCTCGAGACCCTCCTAGTTGAAATGGCCCCCGTCATGGCCCCCTCACGATGATAGTTCTTGGTAGTTAGGTTTAATGTCCTTAGTTGTCAGATTTAAAAGTTGAGAACTTTTCACCTCTGAGATTATATTAGAACATAGATTCCCAGAGTCTGGCACCAGAAAGCCATTAAGGGGATTTATGTGGATAAGGAACAGGGTCAGATTTGTGCTTTGGAAAGCCATTTGAGTCCTATTAAAAAGAAGAATGTAACCTTCCATGTGGGTGCTGTAATAAAATGAAAACTATCCTGAAATGAGAATAACATAATTTAAAAAAATCAAATCAGGTATTTATTACAAACATGTTTCTCAAATTATTGCTGCCTACTTTAAGATTCTGGGAACACTAATTCTTTTATTTCTTTTATTAGTTCCCACCCACAGGCAGAGAACATTGATCTAGATTTTAACCTGAGACAAGGTCTTAACAGACCTTTGACAAATAACAAGGAGGAACCTGGTGTGTCGTTGATGCTCTGTAAATAGTTTTTTCTTCATCAATAAAATAGGAGCAGCAATATTTGCCTGTAAGCGTTGTGTCAGGATTGAGTGAAGTGACACAGGAAGGGCTCTTCTCCCTGGTACTCAACACTGAGTAGCCACACTGCACACTGTCAACTCCAGTCACCTGGCACATAATAAGCACCCCATAAAGGTCAGCTGTGCCCTCTCAGTGCTGCTGTTAACATGGAGGTGTCATGTTGAGGGGTGGGACTTGTGCCTTGTCTACCTCCACAGAAAGAAGGAAACAGGTGAGAAAAAAGCAACATTTCATGAGTGGTGATGACATGTAGTTTCTTACTTGTTACTAGCTGAACAATCTATGCCAATGTGGTGAGAAATTTCAAAACTTGAGAACCAAGTTCCTTAGTGTCCTGGCCCACTTGGGTTTGCTGCTGGATGAGGACAAAGTCTTATTCAAGCTGAGGTCACATAGTGACCCCTCTGATCACTCTCCAGCCTCAGTAAATGCCGTTAGCCATCCTTCCCCAGTGCCTGTTCTGTGGTGCAACCTGAGTACGGAAGAAAACAGGTTGCCTCCCTCTCTTATCAGTGGCAATCGTGTCGCCTGTATGCTGGATGTTCCTATAAGACCGTCTCATCAAATCCTCACTGTAACCACATGGAGAGCATATTATTATCCAGCTTCTGGCTGAGGAAATGGAGGCTCATAGAGGGCAGTGTCCTCGTGACAATGGCCAGCAATGGGAGGACTCAGGACTGGAATACAGTCTCTCCCATGTGTCTTTTGCCACCCCCACTCCCACGTATATGGGCAGTGTGTTCCCTTTGCCAGCAAGAAGAGAGCTGTAACTGTTCACTTCCCCAGCCTGACTTGCTTTGGGTTTTTAATTGACTTTATTGCTGCATAAGGTTGCCAGCATAGAATACTAAAAAGCCCCCTGCTAAGGCACACAGGCAGAAATGTCCTCCCAGCCTTCCTCTGTAGCCTGTGCATGGGCTGCAGAGAAAGGCCAGGAGAACATGGGCTCTGCTGGACCAGAGCCATTTCTCTGCTGTTTTTTTAACTATCCCAGCTGACATTTTATGCTTTGTTTTATTTGTGGCCTATGGAATAATTCAATAGAAGGACCAGGTTTTATAGCCTCACAGGCATACTTTCCATGAAGGTGTCATTTGCCCAGCTCTGAAGTTATGGGCCTTACATCAGAAAACATTGTTGCAGGCTTTCCCATCCACACAATACTCCTAGCACCCTTTCTAGATGTTCAAGCCTGTGTCCAACAGGACAATGCTCTAGAACTGAGATATGGTCCATTTAAAAAATAGAGCCAGAGGAATGGTTCTGAAACCAGCTCAACTGAAGGGTATGATACCATGCTTGGCCCATAAAATGCTACCCTTATTAAATCACAAGAGATTCTGATACTCCGTCTCCTCTGCACGGCCTTGCAGACGTCTGCCCAGAGAATGCCATGTGAGACAGACCTAATTCGCCTTGCTCCACCTTGAGAATCTGCCCCTGAGTTCTCCCTACTCCTTTTAAAAGAGTGGGAATAGTCTGTCTCATCATTGTAATTTAACTCGGCACTTCTTACACCTTGGGAGCTGCACTGGGCACTTGGCAAATGTCATCTAACCACAAGTGCACAGCCATAGCAAGGGAGCCGCTTTTGTTCTCACTCTCCAGAGGGAGACAAGGCTCAGAGTAAATGGCCCAAGGTCATATAGCTAGTGTCACTAATTACCACTAACTTAACAACTAAAACAGCTTACATTTATTTTCTCTCACTCTCCCTGGGTCAGGAGTCAAGGCACACAGAACTGGGTCCTCTGCTTAGGGTCTTACAAAGCAGCAACCAAGGTGCCCACTAGGCTGAACTCCTTTCTTGAGTTCAGGGTTCCCTCCCAAGCTCATGTGGCTGTTGGCAGAATTGAGTTCTTACGGCTGCAGGACTGAGGTCCCCATTTTCTTGCTACCTGTCTCCTGGAGGTCACTGTCACTCCCAGGGGTGCCTGCATTTCCCTGCCGTGTTGCCTGTTCACACTTGGTAGCTCATGCTCTAGGCTGCTAAGTCAAGTCTTATGTAACAGGATGCAACTCTGGGAATAGCATCCTACCAACTTTGCCATGTAACATTCCAAATCGAGGGAGTGACACCCATGACCTTTGCCAGATTCTGTGGGCTAGAAGCACATCATGGGTCAAATCACTTCTTCTCTCAACCTTTGCTTCCTCATCTGCAAAATGAGAAATTGCTTCCTGGATAGTACACAACTGGCTCTTTCTTGCCATTCAGAGGTCAACCTAATGTCACTTCTTCTGAAGAGGCCTTGCTGGACACCTAGTGAATCCAAGTCCCCTCTTTTCTAGACCTTGGTTTCCTTTTTTCAAGCTGAAAAGTAAAACCAAATCCTAAGCTCCCCAACTGACTGAACAAAGCCCTATTGGGCCAAGGGCACCTAGAGTAATCTTAAAAACTGAAATCTCAGCCATGAGAGGATGAGAGGTCGGACACACCTCTTTATACCCCCTCCCTCATTAATTGCCACGAGGCTTTCTCCTCTACGGGCTAACCAGAGCCAGCCGGGGGGATGACTTGCTTTTTTTTTTTTTTTTGCAGTTTTTGCCAGGGCCAGGTTTGAACCCACCACTCCAGGTAGATGGGGCTGATGCCCTATTCCTTGAGCCATGGGTGCCACCCAAGAAGACTTGCTTTATGGATGATTGCCACCAGCCTCACGACTGCCCCTTCCATTGTGAAGTTTTGGTCCAACTGAGCAGCATTCTTCCTGACTGGCGTCCTCTGCTCACCTTTCAATGACAGAGGGACGAAAACTCCACCCTCAGATCAGGCTAATGCCACTATCTTTTTCTATATGTGACCCTACGAAGAGGCATGAAACTCAATTGTGCATTTGCATGTTCATTCTTTCATAAATACATAGTACTCATGACTGTGTCTATAGCTCATTAAATACATATATTGAGCCTAAATTCTTGTTCCCTTTACCATTCCCTGGTAATCCTTAGTCTTGGCTTCTGCCCAAGGCTATGCTTCCCAGCCTATGAGATGGCCAGTTTGTAGGCTGAAAACCTTTATAAGAAATAAAACTGTCCTTTCCAAATTTATGAACTTCATCACTCTTCCATTGACAAAGCACTTGTCCCAGCATGCAATCATGTCATTTATTGGTGTGCTTGTTGGCCTGCCTCTTCTCTGGAAGGCAAGCTCCATTTGGTTAGATGGGTCCACTTGTTCACTATGTGACCACAGGGGAGACATCCCTGAAATGATTGGGATTCTGTTTGGGGCTAAGGTTGGCACAGAAGGAACATGCGTTATGTATTAGATATTTAATCCAAAGGGACCAGGCACAGACAAGGATCATGCAACTAGTTGGAGAGGGGGCTGGAGGTGAGATATAGGCTGTCTAGCTCCTGAGCTGGACTCTTCTGGATGGCACAGCCCCTTTCCTGGGAGCTTTGGGGTCTAATGACCAAGCTGGCCACATCCGTGCCCCTATTTTGTTCTTAAGATATGAGGTGCCGTAGCAGGGCCTGTTTGATGTGGAAGCAGGGACTTGGACAGCTGAGGTGCTTGTCCAAGGCCGTGCTATGGTCATCAGGGACTTTCGCTGCTCCTTGCTGTTGGCCACCCTGCTCTGCTGGCTCTCCTTCCTCTATGCCTGCCATGTTAGCGTCCTATGACTGCCACAGCAAATTCACGGAATTGGTGGCTTAAAACGACACCAAAAATATATTGTCTCCTACTTCTGGCTAGATGTCCCAAATCAAAGCGTAGTCACAAATGAGCTTCCTATGGAAGCTTTGGGGAGAGTTGCTCTCGGCCTGTCCCATCCTCTGGTGGCTCCAGGAGACCCTTGGCTATGACTGCATCACTCCAGTCTCTGCTTCCATCTTCCCATGGGGTCTTCTCTCTCGCATATCCACACATCCAAATTGTCATCTCCTTTACCCCATAGAGACATGAGCATTGGATTTAGGGCACTGCCTAAATCCAGGATGACTTTGATCCTTAACTAATTATATCTGCAAAGATGACAGTTTCAGATCAGAGAGACATTTCCAGGTCCAATTCTGTGGTTCTGGGTGAACAAGAATTTGGGGAAGATACTGTTGAACCCAGTACACCAGATCAAAACTCCTTAGGATCCTCTCACCCTGCCCACCTGTGTCTTAGTCTGTGGCCCCAAAGAAATTTCTTGGCTCATACGCCCTGGGCCACAGCCACCTCCTCCCTCATCCCCACACCCCACATGACATCATCTTAGTCTTGGGGAAAGCTTAAGGAATGAGCTTGAACATAGGTGCTGTGTTTTCATTCTTTTGTATGAGTGTGCAATTTGCTTTATTTCAATATTAACTTTATTCAGAAACTGAACCTGTAATATCTCTGTGGTATACCTATATATCTTTATCCAAATAACATATAAAAATATTTTGGCTATGCTGTTCAAGTTTCGTATATATTTTTTTTCTTGACACAAATATTTCCCCGTTTATCACCTTTTCTTAAGAAACATGCTGGTAGCCACCCTGGGCAGGGGCCGAGTAGAGTGTCTGCCGACTTGATCCACAAACACTTGACGCTGGGTCTTCTGCTTTTTGTTCTATATAGGTTCTCAAGTTCGTCACTCCTAAGCACCTCCACAGCAATCTCTTTGTTCACAGAAGATATTTAGTAACCTCAGCAACTAAATTCAGAGTGCTCATCAAAACTAATATGGGCTTCAAATCTTTGTCTTTGAAGTAAAACCAAAAACTTACAGACTTAAAAAGTCACAGTGAAAATAAAAATTATAAGAAACAATTGAGTGTTTCTTCCATCCTCAAACCAAAAGACATTGTACTGCATTCTTACAAATAACCTCAGTGTTTTCAGATAGAATTAAGACTTGATGACCTCAGAAGCAATGACTCCTTATTTTAAAGAAAGCTATCATTAGTCTTAGTAGGTTTGGCATTACAAATGAGTGAAAATCTATGTCTTTGTAAAATATTTTTATATTGTGGGGTTTTATTTATGGGGTTGAAGTTAACTTCTCTTACTTCACTTTTTCGTTCTTACACTCAGTGCCATCACACATGTGTCTACTAGTGATGAGCACTGTGCTGAGCACAGCCATGCAAGGATGAAGAAACCAAAGCCCTGGCCATTAGGAAGTGCCTCTTGAGCTGGGAGGCACTTTGCTGTGATGGTGATATGGAGCAGAGCCTTCCAAAAACTCTCTGACCAGCCTTTGCTACATGTGACTCATTGTATTACCCTAAAAAGAGGTTCGCAGACGTTTTCATAAGGGACCAGATAATCAATACTTTAGGCTTTGAGGGCCACATTGGTCGCTGATATGTATTCCTTTTTGTTTGTGTGTGTGTGTGAGTATAGTGGTATTTTGTTTTTATAACTTCAAAGTTTTAAAAGTGATCCTCAATTCATAGATAGTACAAATCACCTCTTCTTCACAGGCCTAGGACTATAGTTTGCCCATGTCTGTGATAGATGAGGGGAGCTCAGACACACCCTCACACCCACGAGTACCCTGGGGAGAAGGAAATGCCCCCACCTGCTGCCTCCACCTGTCCAGTGAGCAAGTGTGACCATGACCATGACAGCTGGAACTGAGAAGCCAACCATGAAAAATAGTCAGGAAAAAATATAATAGAACCTTCATAGCTGACCACCTCCCTTCATTGACTACCTCCTAATAGGGACATAATTTTCATAGATCAGATATGCACCACACATACTGTAGGTCACTATGAAAGTTTTGAGACAGCCTATGTTCTGGTTCATTTTTTCACTTCCAAGGAACACACTCCATAGCGTCCTTTCTAAGTCACTTGCACAAGTTTCAACTTGTACAGCTTATTGGTGTTTGCTGGGAAGGCTTCATTTATTTCCATCCATACAGATTTTATGTTTCTTGATTTTTGTGTATCTCAAAACTTTTGTAATGACCTATGTGTGTATCAGTACAGTAGGCCTAGTTCCTTATGTTTACCACCTCCATAAGTTGAGGTGGGACAGTTTGTGACTATCCCTTGGGTGGTCAACTTACAGGGGTTTTTCTGTATATTCAAACAATCTACTTGCAGTTCCAGGAAAGAGAAGA
Organism: Arctocebus calabarensis; assembly: GCA_963573935.1. NCBI lineage: Eukaryota > Metazoa > Chordata > Mammalia > Primates > Lorisidae > Arctocebus > Arctocebus calabarensis. The sequence continues at coordinate 5,543 of CAUYON010093935.1, read as the reverse complement.
AGGAATTGAGAATATAGGTGCTCCGTTGTTATACCAATTACTGTCCTGCTCCCTGAGCTCTCGATCCAGGGGAGACATGAGTGTGTCTTAAACGTGTATTTGTGGGCTATAAGAATCACATTGCTAGCTTCTTTATTTTCTCTTACAGAGACATAAAACCAGACAACATCCTGCTGGACGAGCATGGTAAGCCTGTTATGAATCTTTCATGCGGACTCTTTCAGCAGAAAGCTTGAGGCGCTGGGAAGTGGGGGTTCCTATTGGGTTGGATTTTAGGGTCGACTACATCCTTCCTCCTCATCATCAGTGAACTTGAACCAGGGCTATGTCAGCCTTCTCCAGATTTCTTTCAGGTGTATCCAGATCCCCTCGGCATCTTCTTGAGGTGGTTTAGCAGGTCTGACTTGGGGACTGAGTCTTCACATTTCTCGCAGATCCCAAGTGGCCCTCAGTGCTGGTCCATGGGCCACACTTTGAGTGAGAGGCCCCATGTCAGTGGCTTTCTGACTTTGGTCTCGTCAGAGTCCAGGCCCCAATCTGCTTCAGCGAGCCTGGACCTCTGACTTTGGGGCTAGCATTCCAGGGACGAGTTGCCCGACAAAGTTTAAGGAACATGAGTGCAGGACGGGCTCAAGAACGCTCAGAGGCCTTGACAATCTATGCAGTTGATGCCAATATCAGCCTTGCAGCCCTGAAAACTAAATTCCCTGGTATTGCTTCAGGGGCCCAGACCTCAAGGCCTTTCAGGGGTGGGCTGGAGGGAGCAAGTGGTGACTTTTCAGAGGTGCCACTGAGGCATGCAGGAGTGAATCACCTCTTCTCACAGCTCCCCATCCTTCCCTCCCCATCCCTATAGGCTGAGGTCATGGCTCTGTCTCACAGCTCCTCTAGAACCTTCTGTGAGCTGCCAGTGCACCTCAGGGTGTGCACACCTGTGTACGGGAGTGGAGGTTGCAACTATCTGTACTTCTGTGCCATGTGCTGATGCCAGGATGAACTTTAGGGCAGTGGGGTTGAAGCCATAGTGTTCCTGGCCAGGACAACCACAGCCTCCAGCTGCCAGGGACACAGGACAGGGCTGAAGATCCAAATGGAGGCTGAAAAGGAGGCAAAACTGAGGGAGGTCACCGTGTGTCTGTAATGTCAAGGTCCTTAGATGTTGGGCTTAGGTGAGTGCCCCAACCAGCAGCGTGACTTTGGGCAAGGGACTGTACGTCTCTGAGCCCTGAGCTTCACAAGAGGAGCACATGAGTAGTCACACGCCTCAGGGTGGTAAAGGCCTCAGGTGAGATAGCAAGGTTGCCTCCCATCACAGCCCCAGAACACCAGTGCTCTGGAAGGGGCACTGACACGCCCACCCTGTTTCTGTCCTTGTTCTCCATCAGGGCCAGCACAGAGACTGGCCGGATCACAGAAGTGGGGCAGTGGAGGTGGGAGGCTCCACAGGCTGCCCAGGAAGCAGGTCTGAAGGTCTGGGTTCTGGGCGGCCTCTTCAGGACTTGCCCTGCTGGTAAGAATGAGCTTTGGCAGAGACAGCCTTCCAGGCCCTGAGAGCTGTCCAAAGGCAAAACTCAGGCAGGAATAGGAATAATTCAGCCACTCCACTGATGCATAAATGAGACTCAGAGAGCTTTCAGGGTAACCCAGGCCTGTCTGGCTCTCATGGCCCATGACCACTGCTATCCTGCAGCCTTTGCTCAGGAGGACACAGAGGAGCAGACTGCCTGTGTGCTGCCTCCTCTGGATTTCCTCCTTCCTGTGTTCTTGGCTTTCTGTTCATCCTATTCGTTTATTCACCCATTGTCAACTCCACCTCAGCCCTCTCCCACAGTCCTTCCAGATCCCACCCTGACCCTCTGTGTGCCTCATCCTTCACCAGCCCATCACATAGCTGGCTTGTACCTAGCCCTATCTTCTGGCTTTGCAGTACCCCACACACTCCAAAGTGCCCCAGTGCCCCACCTCTTCTTTCTTCTCCAAGCTCCCACTCCAAGGAGTCTGCACTGGGTGTCCAGAGGGAGCAGTGAATGCACTATTTCATACTAACAGGTGAGTGGCTGATATCCCTTCTTTTTAGGTAGTGAAGACAAGAAATTTAGGAGCAAGACAATTTTCTTAGAAAAGACAAATCTCTCCTAGGAAGGAAAGAAAAGAGAGGTGCCAATACCCATGGCCCCTTCTCTACCTGCTTTTATGAGGAGAAAAGATGATCAGCTTTTTTAGAAGAAACTGACTCCATGGCCATTCTTATTTCCATTCCTGTCTCAGTAAATCCTGCTGTGTGTCAGGCTATGGAATGTGGGATAGGATGATGAAGGGAGAACACGAAGTCTTGGCCTGGAGCACCTGCTATGTGCCAAGCTGTGGGATGGGATGATGAAAAGAGCACATTAGTTCTTGGTGCTCGTGGGTCAGTTGGTCTTATATTGTGTTCAGAGACATTGTGGGAAGCTCAGGGAGGTCAGGAGGCCTGAGGTGGAGAACTGGCATGTGCAGCAGGGTCATTTCAGAGGACAGGCCAAGGGCAGAGTAGAGCTGAATTACAGAGATGAGAGATAAGTACCTGTCTGAGGACTATGACGGCCATTTATTTTGTGGGTGTTTATTTATTAACCTTATACTTTCTAATCCTTTACTATTAAACACGTGCTGTCTACAGGGGAGCAGGACAGTATGTGTCCCTGAGGGGGCCCTAAAGGTGCACCTGTGCTGGAACCCACTCATACCTTTGGCATTATAGCTTGGGGTTCTATCACAAACCACACTGAATGCTTTTTTTTCAGAGAAAAGAGTGGTTAGATGTGCTTCCAGTGAGATGTAAACATTTTAAATTAATGTGTTAATATTTTATTTACAACGTTCAAGATCAGCTAGTTACACAAAGTCCAAGCATCTCCCATAAGCTTCTCTGATGCTCAGCGTCTACTTTTCTTTCTAATCTTTTGGGTGGGTTTTATGTCTTAGGAAGGGCACTTTAACTCTGTGGGGAGATTTGGGGTCTCTGGGTTAGCAGCAAAGCAGAAAGACCATACATGGAGATGAGATGGAGTTGAAGCAAGACATAGCATCTTACGATGAAGTAGGGGAAAGAGCTGGGAGTGTTTCAGACTGAGGACAAAGAGCTCCAGGAGGTGGGGAACTTAGAGATGAAGAGAAAAGAAATTGTATCCTTGTCTTGTTGAATAATGAAAACCATGTAACTTTAATGTTGTCAGTGAGAGACTGCCAGTGAGCTCACAGGCCCATGGGGTGGAGGGGGTGTAGGCTGGTCTGGGCTGAACTTGGCAGGCCTTGCTCCTAAGACTGAGGCTCTCAGGGACTGGCTGAGCCATGCAGCTGGTGCTGGCTGGGCTCACTCGTCCGTCTGAGGCTTATCAGGCCACCTGCTAACCCACTGTGGCCTCAGTCCTGCTCCTCAGGGCTCCTCTTCTGCAGACAGACCTGCTTGGTCTGCTTGTGGCCACAGCAGAAGTGAGAGCCTCCAACCACTCGAGTTTCTGCCTGTGTTGAGTTTGTCACCATTGCAGCAGACAGAGCCAGTCAAGTGGACAAGCCCAGTGTCTGAAGGAGAAGGCGCTGAGGAGTCACATGGCAGCAGGCGCAATGCAGAGAAGGGTGAAGAACCCAGGTGATTAGGGGAGTTGCCCACCGCAAGCATTGATAGGGAGGCCAATTGCAAGAGGGGATAGGTGTCCGTGTTTACCACACGGAGAGGATGACTCCCCAAGGTGAGCGAGGAGAGAAGCACCAAGACACCTGCGTCCCCTTCAGGTGTCACTGAGGGCCTGATCAAAGCTCACTGAGGAGGAAGGAAGTAGTCCTTGCCCTCTGCTATCTCCAGGAAAGTGGTTCATTCATTTCTACAGAACTGCCAGAGTCACACAGGACCATATGGTTTTGGGTGGTGGCTCTCAATCACAGAGCATACCTCCCAGTGTCCCTGGGCCCCACATCCACAGGCCCTTCTTGATTCATCTGGCAGAACACCGTGCTGAATAGGGGGATAGTTTACAGTTCCAGGGGTTCTAACTACACGTAAACTGGTGATGATGATCCAGTGGTGTCAGTGCCAGGACAGTGTAAGAGACTTGGGGCAGAGGAAGATAACTGAGGCCCAGTACCAGTAAGGGAAGGCTTCCTGGAATAAGGGGCACCTGGGGCATGACATTGCGGAGGAACGCACTTATCTCTTGCAGCCTTGGGGTGGCTACTGTAGTGATCATAGCCCTGGCCTGGTTTCCAGCAGCTGATAACACAGCAGCCACACTGTCCTAGTGTATTTGGTTTCCTCATTGCATAAACTGTTTTATATTTTCTGTATCTTGAGGCTTTGGACCCTGAGCTCTTACTGAGCTGGAGGGACTGCTCTTCCCAGGGCTAGCCCACCCTAGAGTTGATAGACACCTAGCCCCAGGGCACACTTCTCATGCACACACCAACCAACCCACAGCCCTACCCCACCAGGATCTCACAAGTTCACACTCCTGACCACCATCCACCTGCTGGTGGCCCCAGGTACCAGAGACAGCCCCTTGACCCCAGAGTCCACAGAAATTGTTCAGACTAAGTCCTAAGCCTGTTCATCTTGCCTTCCCATTCCTTCCCAAGGAAACCACAATAATGTCTCTGGCCCACATTTCCCTCTTCCTCTTCTCTTTAGCAGCCCTGGTCTTTCACTTGGGCATGGCTTGCCCATTCCTCTTGGGAACTGTGAGTGGCAAACTGTCTCTTCAATGACAGCTGTCTTCAGATCCACTTACCTTATCTTACCTCAAATTTTCTATTAGGTACACTGTTATTTCATTAACAGAGTTCATTTTAAAGATTGCTCTCTATCTGCTGCTAACATATTTATTGATAAATGTGATCAGTACTCCCCAAAATGGCCTTGGCCAGCTGGTCAACATCTCTTCTCCATTTTCTTTCTTTCTTTTTTTTTTTTTATTGTTGGGGATTCATTGAGGGTACATAGAACCAGGTTACACTGATTACTTTTGTTAGATAAGGACCCTCCAGTAGTTGTGCCCCATCCCACCATCGTGTACTAGGACCTTAATTGTCCTCATATCAGAATTGAGTACATAGGATTCTTGTTGCTCCATTCTTGTGATGCTTTACTAAGAATAATGTGTTCCACATCCATCCAGGTGAGTACAAAAGATGCAAAGTCTCCATCTATTTTAGTGGCTGAATAGTATTCCATGGTATACACATACCACACAGCTTGTTACTCCATTTGTGGGTTGGTGGGCATTTAGGCTGTTTCCACATTTTGGCAATTGTAAATTGAGCAAGTATCCCTGTGGTAGAAGGATTTTTTTTCTGGGTAGATGCCCAGCAATAGGATTGAAGGATCAAATAGGAGGTCTAGCTTGAGTTCTTTGGGGGTTCTCCATACTGCCTTCCAAAAAGGTTGCATTAGTTTGCAGTCCCACCAGCAATGTAAAAGTGTTCCCATCTCTCCACATACATACCAGCATCTGCAGTTTTGAGACTTTGTGATGTAGGCCATTTTCACTGGGGTTAGATGACATCTCAGTGGG
>CAUYON010093930.1:0-29090 GCA_963573935.1 Arctocebus calabarensis | reverse complement strand
TGTGTGTGTCCTCCGAGCAACAGTGGAAATGTTCTTAGAGCATCCAGGCGCCACAGGCCAGCCCCAGGGAGAAGCCAGAAAGCCGCTGCCCCCACAGAGCTGGAGCCAGAGCAGGAGCCAGAGCTGGAGCCAGAGCAGGAGCCGCACAATCAGCACCTGGCTCCAGCCTGCGGGAGATGCCTGCCTGAGGTGGTGCCGGAGCATCTGGCAGAGGGGTGGCTGGGGTGGCAACTTCAGGGACTGACCTCCACATTGGAAAAGCTATATGTCCTGTTCATGGAGATGAAGCTCTTTAAATCTAAATTGGAACTCCTTTTGCAACTTTTCCAGTGAATCCACACATGTTTTGTTTGGGAATGCAACCAATGGTTTTTCCACTAACAGATTCTGCGGGCCAGGAATGAGTCCACTGCTAAACAGGACAGGCAGTTGAGGCAAAAACACCTGGTGGGCCAGATAAATGTCCTTGGCAGGCCACATGCGGCCCATGGGCCGTAGTTTGAGGACCCCTGCTCTACAGAAACAGCGAGAGAATGGATGAACACCTATTGTGGGACACAGACTGCAGCGCTTTAAATGAACCGTAGTGACATTTCTCAACATAGTTAAACCCCCCACCACAGTACCAGATGAAAAAAGCAAGTGGCTGAAGCATCTATGTAAATTTATAAAATTACAAAGCTTAAAATTCTGTTGAAATGGTTTAGGGATACATACATAGGTAGTAAAAATATGAAGTCATTTTTGAGATTGATAAATGCTGAATTTAGGACAATTATGCCTGGGAGAGAAGGAAAGAATCGGATCAGGGAGGAACATCCTGGCGGGTCTTGGAATCTGTATTTAATGTTTAAAGCTTTGTATTAAAAAGAACTAATGTGTGATACTTAACACATTTGCTAAATGGGGTATTCATTTTATTATTCTCTACTTTGATGTTTATGTTTGAAATATTTCATTTTCTTGAAAGGGGAATCTACTGGCTCATGTCACCAAAAGATCTATGCTTATCTGGCTCAATCCACAGAATCCAGTGGTGTTGTTGGCAGCTATTTCCATCTCTTGGCTCTTTCTTTTCTCTGGGTTCGATTCTTACTCAAGTTTTTTCTTCTCAGTAGCTAGAGGGTTCCTAGTCCCTCCAGCTTATTGTCTTAATCTTTTGGCATCTCTTGCAAAATGCTCTTTGCTCTTCTGACAGTTTCATTAAGAGTCCTAGAATTTCATGCCATTGAATCACGTGCCCATCCAAGAATTACATCATTTTGACTAGGGCAGTGAACTGATTAGCTGAACCTGATGAGCACCCCTGGAATCGGTGAGATAGGAGATCAGCTTCTCTCAAAGGATATTAAGGGAGAGCTTTCCCAAGGAAAACAAAGAGTGCTAACTGAAGAAGGGGAAATAGATTTGGGGTAATAAGAAACAAGAGATATCTGCCCTTCCACAAAGAAGTGCCTGTATATTATATCAATGGTTATCTTAGAAAAATACCTGCTGTGTTCACCATCTCTAAGAGACAGTGATTTATAAAAAATATAAATGGGTCGTGCTTAGGAATATATCTATATGTGCAAACTCATAAAATGCCAGAAAATATAATTGAACAATATATAAAGAAATAATTGACTAAGATTGATTAAGATTAATCTCTGGATAGTATACTATATTTTAAATCTATTATAAAACCCAATATAATATATTTCATTAATAAGTTATGAGAAATAAAAAAGCCATAGGTGATACTCTACAGGTATTCTCATTAAAATTAGGAACAAGAAAAAATGATGCTTATTAATGTCACCATTATTTTTTCCCCCAATTTTTAGTCAATGCATTAAGAGAAAAGGCAGATGCAAATAAGATCATAAATAGAAGATGGGAGAACTGTTTCTACCAACACAAGACAAAAACTAACAGAGGTGGACAGATTCTGTACAGTTTATCATCAAGGAAAACTTGATCTGAAAGACAAAGACACAAACTGGCTTTGGAACAGGGACAGTGGGAGTGTTAGGTACAGAGCCAAGTGGTTCTAAGAATTATCTCAAAACTAAAGAAAAAAATAGAGCACATCCCCCAGGCAATGGGGCTGGCAAGATTGAAGCTGGAAGCAGATGTTAGGCAGCTGCCTTGAGCCATCAGGCACTGAAACCTGGCCACTGCCAATAGGGAAGTCTTCATGTGCTCCAGGTAGGAGAGTTAGATAGAGGCCCAGACTCTCGATGGTTGGTGTATATTTGCTAACACCTCCTGGTGTGCTGGAGCTGTAGGCACGCTTGCGATCAGCACCCTTATATAAGAACAGTAGGGGAAGAGATTTTGATATGGTGCTGAGCTGGCTCATCACTGGTTTGGGTGGCGGGAGGGCAGGCAGCCTATTCCTAAATGGACACTCCTCTGATGATATAACTGGGTTGAAAATAGTATGGGACAGGCTCTGATAATGTCCTCTATGTGTATCAAGGATGGTGAATGACACATAAAATACATTTTTGTGTTTTAAATACATTCACAAAAGACCTTCTGTTCAAGTTTGAGCTTTTGAAATAACAGATTATTTTGTTATTCAATAGTTCTAGCCCTGTGAGAACAAGAGGGCTAAAAATCTCAAAACCTAAAAACAGGCGGTAAAAGGGTCCTGTTTTAGGGAGGATGGAATAAATCCCCTCCACTGTGTCTCTCCCATTCAATGAAGCTATCAGATCTGGAAAAATTGTAAGGAGTCTTACTTAAGGACCTTGAGAAGTAAATAGTAGCAGATGGCTCTGTGCAGAAGATAAGAATTTGAAATACCACTAAACCAGCAATGACTTTATCTTTTTTTCCTTCCTCCAACAGGTCCTGGCTTAAGCTCCATGTGCTGGAAGTGGGCAATAGAACACAGAAACCAAGAGCTCCAGAAGGTTACTTCTAAGCTCAGGGTATGGGAATCTAGCCTCTTCTGTTTCTTTTCTTTGTTTTCCCGTGCCCTAACTCCAAAGCAACCCCCTGGCAGCAAAAGCAGCCAATGGCAACAGGAGCCTGCAGGAGGCAAATTTTAAAGAGGAAAATTGACCTGTTCAATGAATCTGTAGTTTCATGTTATTGTGGCCAACACCCCTTGCTTTTTATCTCTTGGTCTTCCTACCATCTGACCACAGTTGTGGGCTCAGTTGTGAAATTTCATGGTAATTTCAAGAAGGTAACAAGCTCTAGCTTTTTGCCTAGAGGACTGAGTTCAGGATCTACAGGGAACTAAAAAGTACAGGGCAGAAACAGGAAGAGGAAGGGCTCAGGAAAGTGACTCTCTACAGTTGTTTATGAACTCCTGGGCTAACGCCCAAGTTCACATAATTGGGTCAAAGTTTATTGCTCATATAGCAAATTGGCCACTGGGAGGTGCACCCACTGGATAGCTCCAACAGTCCACCAAAGGTGCTGAAAACTGAGTTGACACTGGAACCACAGCTGACACAGATAGGTTGGAACTTGTTCCTGAACCAAATCAGCTAGCTTCCTTGCTTAAACAAAATATCCACATTCTTCATAGGATCTGAATAAGATTCAAAGTCTCATAACATAATATGTAAGTTTTCCCAAATTACTCTGTTTACAAAGAATCAGGAAAATTTCAACTTGAAAAGTGCAGAAACAGATTCCAATGCTGTGATGATAGAGATTTTGAAATGTCAAAGAACAAAATTACAACCAAGTTGAAGATCTCAGTTGGCTTTGCTGCGATTCTAGAATTGGGCAAAGTGTCATTTTATAAAATAGAATGAGTATTCTGATGAGTTGAGCAGAAGACATTGGCTTCCAGCCATAAAAAAGATACTTTATACCCTTTGTATTAACCTGGATGGAGGTGAAACACATTCTTCTTAATGAAGTATCACAAGAATGGAAAAGCAAGTATCCAATGTACTCAGTACTAATCTGAAGCCAGTAGATGAACTAATACAAGCCCACACAAGAGAAAAACTCAATTCATTTCAAGCTGGGGGAAGGTGAGACAGGGTGGGTTGTCAGTGTTCTTATTGTTAAGTTTTAAGAGTTCTTTGTCTCTTACATGGTCTTTTGGTACAGCTGTCTTTTGGAAATATTTTCTCTTAGTCTGTGTCTTGTCTTCTTATTTTCATGACATTGCCCTTCTCAGAGCCATATTTTTTAATTTTAATGATGTTCAGCTTATCAATAGTTTCCTTCCTGGAACATGCCTTTGGTGTTGTGTCTAAAAAGTCATTGCCATAGTGGAGGTCATCAGACTTTTTCCTATGTTACCGTCTAGGAGTTTTATAGTTTTGCATTTTACACGTAGGTCTGTGACCCATTTTGAGTTAATTTTTGCAAAAGGTATAAGGCTTGTTCTAGATCCATTTTTTGGTATGTGGATGTCCAGTTCTTTTGGCAGCATTTGCTCCATAATACTGTGTTTGCCCCTTTGTCAGAGGTCAGTTCACTATACTTAATGTGGGTCCAAGGTTTTTTTCTCATGTAGTTTCTGCCATTTTTTTTTTTTTTTTTTTTTGCAGTTTTTAGCCGGGTCTGGGTTTGAACCTGCCACCTCTGGCATATGGGGCCGGCCCCCTACTCCCTTGAGCCACAGGTGCCGCCTGCCTCTGCCATCTTTTTCCTCTCTTGCTCATGTTATCATAAATGGATGTTTCTTGCCCACACATTCTCTTAAAAGTTGCATCATCATTGTTGATGGTACTTCTCTTGAAAACACTAGTATCTGTGTTAAAGATGTTGTCTCTTAATTTTTTCCAAGGAACCAAACAAACTTAGGTGTTCATCTCAAAGAGGAGATGAAGATAATGGTTGATTTGTCAGGGTTCCAGCAAGAAACAGAATCTAACTTCAATGTCTCAAGAGCCTAAAACCAAAAGTCTATTCACAGTAGCATGGCCAGGTTCAGAGAACCAATAGGAAAGGAACTCAGAGATTAACTTCTGTAGGAAGGCTTCCTTTCCCACATCTGAAGAGGCAGCAGCAGGAAATAGTATACCAGAGCCAGTGATAGCTGGAGGTGGGGGTAGGAACCACAGAACCAGAACATGTAATATTAACATAGAACTGGGAGGTCAGCTACTCCCCATTGACCATGAAGTCCATTAGGAAAGCAGCATCATTTATAACTGCAGGTTTGAAATTTTTCCTACACCCTGTAGAATAGCCTCCCAACCTTACAGAATGTTGTCTCCCTGCTGCCACCATAATTCGGCCTGCATTGGGCCATTCCACAGTCTGTACTAGCTCTTTCTGGTGGTGGGGTATGATGACAACACCAATGAAGTCCAGGGCATAGCAGAAAAGGGCAGAAAAGGGTCTGGGGTCTAATGAACAATAACAGCACAATGGCCTTCTTCTCAGTCTGGGTCACACTGTGCAATGGGCCTTCAGACAGCACCATTTGTGTCAAGTTGCAAAGCCTAAAAAGGCCAACTCCAGCCTTTGGCCATCACCTCATTCTTCCTAGGATGACACCTCCCCAAGGGGCCAAAAGGACACTTTAGGTGCCTCTTCTGCAGACCTTTTATCCTTCTCTCTCAAATCCCCAGGCCTTCACCAAAACAATTAACCAAGGAAATAACCTCCTACTTAAGCCAGGTACAGTGGCCCATGTCTGGAGGCCTCAGGAGCCTGAGGCAGAAGGAACCCTTGAGCCCTGGAGTTTGAGATCAGCTTGGACAACATAGCCAGATCCTATATCTAAAACACAAAAAAAAAAAAAAAAAAAAAAAAGAACTCATCTTTGACTACATATCAATGGAGGGAAGGAGACGCAGTACCTGCAGCCAGTGGGTGTTGTTTCAGAACCTCAGTTCAGTCATGGGGAAATATGGCTGAATGGGGTGTATGTGAGTGGCGGGGGCAATGCTGTTTGACTTCTCTCACTGCTAGCACCTGAACGCTAGCCATGATCACTTGCCCTAAATACTTGGACCCTGGCAACCCTAATTAAGCCGTGACTGATGATGCTTACAATGGTTCAAAGGATGTGAGTTCTGCAAGCAGCATTTCTATTCCTCTTTTCATCACTGATGTTGAAAAGAACAGCAAAAGGATGGATACAAGTCCTAAATGATGTCTCCCCCACAGTCCTTCTTTAAGGCTTTCCTCTGTGGGTGTGTTGCTGACAGCAGACACAGAAGAAGCCTTCCCCATCACACCTCTAAGTGGTTTGTTCATTTCAATCTCATCCTACATACTGGGCTTGCTCATAGGTCATCCTAAACCTCAGGTCTTAAGACTATTGCCTTAGATATTCCTATAGAAGCTGATCATATCTTTGGATATTGTGGAAATAATGCATGTCAGAAGATGGACCCAAAGGGAAAAGGACAATCAGCTATCAGGTGTGCCTAAACCTGAGAAAGAATTTGGCCCCCCTTCCCCCAGGGATGAATACATCATAGTATCTAGAACAGAACACCTAGGTTAGATCATTGGTTAGCAATGTTGTCTCCCAGATACTTCTTTTTTGGTGTCTTGCTATCTGCTCTGAGTTTTAAAACTACAGCTCTAAAAGGGTTCTGAAAGATTTTGCCTCCATGGTCCACCTTCGCATAAAATTGAACATGGCTGAAACTGAACTCTCTATTTCTGTCTCGGGATTTTTTTTATTTTTATTTTTTTTGGACTGGTGGTGCTAAGGGTTGAAACAATGAAAAAATCCTTGGTGTTTTTCCCTTTCTTTTGTTCTCTCTCTCTCTCTCAATTATTCTCTGTGTGTTTTGTATACATCCCTTTATTGCCAGCTCCCTGCATCTACCACATGCAAGACTATGATGATTTCTTCTGAATTCTCTATGCCTTTATTCCTGCCCTTTCTCTAATATTTCTTACATATAGCCAGATTTATCCATCTAAAAGATTATGGTTTATGTGACACCCTGGGGCCTGAAAGCCTTTGGTACTCCACTATCCTTCAAATCCAGCACAGACTCCTTCGATTAGCAGAGTTGTCTCAAGTTCACCTTCCACTGTTTGGTTCTTATTAGTTGCCAGAATAACTCTCCCATGCCTGTTAAATAGGTTCTCTTACCCCATGTACATTTCCACCTGTAGCAGTGCAAACCCTTCCCATGATTATCTAAACTGTACCCATCTTTCAAGTCCTGCTTCATAGTCAAGTCCTTTTTGGCTGCTCTAAGCTCCAGTGACTAATTACTCTTGTCTCAACTTCTGGAGCATTTATCATCCATATTACTTATTTAACATGTAAAATCCATGGTACTACTTCCCTTATCTGGGCTTTCTTTCTTTCTAGCAATACTTGATAATTAATGGGCATGCTTTAGAAGTCACCGAGGCTTTTTTGTTTTTTGTGTGGTTTTTTTTTTTTTGGCCCTAATGTTCAAGATAGAGATTCCAGAGGCATTCCAACCTGTATCAACAACAAATAAAACAAAAAGACTACTTTCTTCCAAATTCCTGAGGGTGACTTAGAGTTTTCATGTCAACAAATTCTTTTGATCAGCTATTCTAGGTTAGACATTATATTAGACGCTAGAGACAAAACAATGAAGGTGCTATTAATTCTGCTTTCAAGAAGCATGCGTTCTGGTAGGGGAATAGACAAATATACAATGACAATGCTTCAGGATAGATACCGCATTACAAACATAATACACTAGCAGAACACTTTATGAGGAGCATGTGGTGCTGACTTGAGAGATCAAGGAGATTGTCCCAGGGACAGGAATCCAAAAATCCGGAGTATGAAAGATGAGTAGGAGATATCCAAGTGAAAGTGTGTGTACGTATTTGTACAGGGGGTGGGGAACAGGAGAGTACTCTAGGCAGAAGGAACAGCACGTGCGAGGAAGGTCCTGGCGACAAGCAAAACAAGTCTCATTGAAAATACCAAAGGAATTTCTCTTAGCTGGAATGCAGCGTGCAAGGCATGGACTAGCAAGAGATGAGGTTGGAGAGAGAATCAGGCCTCTTGATGAGATAACAGTGCTTGTAAAGGGAGTGAAGAGCTTTTGGGTGGCTCTAAGGAGGCAGGGTGACTCAATTATGTTTGTGTTTTGGGGATAGCACTTTAGCTGCAGTATAGAAAACAAAAAGAGGGGAGAGGAGAGTGGAATCAGGAAGGCCAGTTGGGCAGGTGATGTGGTAATCCCGCCAACCGATGATACTGATGACCTAACCGTAGGCATAGTGGGAGAGAGGAAAACAGTTGATAAGTTTCAGGCATGCTTAAGGAGCAGAACTGTGAGAATTAAATGGAGGTGGGAAGTGAGAAAGGGGAAGTTAAGTGGGTATTAATGTCGTTCACTAAGAAGGAAGTCAGGAGAAAAAGCTGGCATGCAGGCCAAGACAATGAGTTCAGTGCTAGTCATGTTTAGCTTGGAATACTCCACCTGGGTAACCCGAGTGGGGATTTTTTGGCAGTTGTGTGTATTGGCCTGAACCTCAGGAAAGAAATAGTCAACTTTGGGACTCATTGAAGTAAGTAGGGATGGAGAAGCCTTATACAAACAAGAAGACAGCCGAAGAACAGTGTCTGCAGAGCAAGAAGACAAAATTAGGCTAAAACCCAAAGGACAAAAATGTTTAAAGGATAAGCAAAAGAATCACATAAAATGAGAAATGGCCAAGATGTAGGAGGAAATCCAAGAGAATATGGTGTTGCCAAAGTGTTGCATGTTGCAACTATAGGCTTAGGTTTATTGATGAGGTTTTAATTTTAGTGTTTATCCTGGTGTGACTAGTCTAGTGCAGCAGTTCTCAAACATTTTGGTTGTAAAAATTATGTTATAAATAGTTATATGAGAATTGTGTACATTCTTATAAATTATTGAGGACCTGAAAGACCTTTTAATTATGTGGTTACATTTATTAATATTTACCCACTAGAAATTGAAACTGAAAAAAAGTTTAAACATATGTATAAATTCACTTAAAGTAATAATAAACCTATTTCTAGTTAATAGAAATGTTTATGAAAATAATTATTTTAATAATTATTAAATAAATATCAATATATTAATACATATTTAATAATTATTTTAATTAATGATAATGTTTTACATATTAGCAAATCTCTTTAATATCTAATTTAATAGAAAATAGCTGGGCTGGGTACTGTGGCTAACACCTATAATCCTAGCACTCTAGGGGCTCAAGGTGAGAGGATCACTTGAGGTCAGAAGTTACAGATCAGCCTGAGGAAAAGCAAGACCCCATCTCCATGAAACAGAAAAATTAGCTGGCCATGGTGGGCATCTGTAGTGCCAACTACTTGGGAGGCTGACGCTGGAGGATTGCTTGAGCTCAGGAGTTTGAGGTTGCTGTGAACTATGCTGAGGCTATGGCACCCCACTCTGGCCCAGCCAACAGAGTGAGACTCTGTCAGATAAAAAAAAAAAAAAACTTAATTCTTATATCAAACTGTTTTGCTATCACATGTTATGCAGCCTCTGGAAAACTTCACTGTATTTATTTGTCATTAAAGTATAAATATGAAAAAAGTAAATAACAATCTTAACTATGAAAATATTGGTTTTGCTAACTGCCTGAAAGGTTTTCTCTAGGGATCTGGGACCACACTTCCAGCATAAACTGCTCCAGACCTGGGGAGCTTGACAATACTGTGAACCTCACAAATAAGGTCTTGATGTTATAGCCAAAAGTAAGCTGGATAGACTTGACTGAACTTTCAAGGGCTGCTTTTGAGAGATTAGAGTTGTCTCATTGTCATCATTCTCCAAGGTTAGGAATGGATTAGAACGTTTATTCAGTTAATTCAACAGATACTTATTTAGCACATATTATGTGCAAGGAAGTACTCTTACTGAAGACATTGCAATAAACAAAAGAGACAAAAAATCCTTGCCCTCAGGAAACCGCTATTCTTTTGGGGGAAGATTAGACAGTGAACAAATTAGACAGTTAAATGCATAGTACTCCATCCTACTGCATAGAGGACTGCTAGTGCTATCCAGAAAAATAATGCAAAAAGGTCTAGTGAGTGCTGGAAGGATTTGCAAATTTCAGTAGTATGGATACAGAAGGCCTCCTTAAGAAGGCACCATTTGACCAAAGACCTGAAGGAGATGAAAGAGTCATTTAGATATGAATGAGCTTTTCCAGGCATTTAACAACTTAATTTAGCTTATTGTAAATTTCATTTATATGTATGTTAATCAAATATCTATTGAATATGACCTGCGAGTATACGGAAACGAGAGAAAACTAATGCTTATCAGTTCTTTGTCATGCACCAGGCACTTTGCTAGGTGTATGAAGTTTGGTACTTTCACTAAGATTTACAACTTAGGGAAGGAGACAGGTATATACATACAATTCCTTCAGTGTGGTGTTGCAGTTCTTATTAGTAAGAATAATTGAAGCTGCACCACCCCAAAGGTTTATATGCCCCCATCTACCTTAAGTTCACAACTCTTTTTCAAGATAAATCAACATGGGAAGAGTATTTCTTCCACTTAACAGAGAGTAAACAGAAAGTTAACACCTGATCACACCTTTTATAGAGCACTTTAGTTAACAAACTGTCTTCCAAATTAACTCATTTAATCTTCATAGCAATTTTAAATAGCAAATGTTATTCTAAGAAGTCATATTGCCTCTGAGATGGGGAAACAGGCAAGGCGGTTACAGGGCAGAGCCAGACCCCAATTTAAGATAATCTGCTTTAAGCACAATGCTTTTCCCTCCGCAATGCAGCTGTTAGCGCAGCTGCTGAAATAAACAACTTCATAATCTCTGGATTCGGTCCTGCAGCGCGAGACCGAGCTTGTGAGGTAGTGGACAAAAATCAGGCACACCCCTACCCATCTGCGCTTGCGCACGGGAGGAACACGAGATCCGGAAAGACGCCGGGAACTCGGGGCGTGCGCAGACGCAGAGCTACCTCAAGGCGGAACTGGGGCGTCCCGGGATTCCGCAACCTAAACAGCCGGTGTTAAAAGAAGGTGGCAGCCGTGGAGCGGCGCGCATGCGCGGCAGCTGCTGAAGGGTTGCGAGGCGGTCCCGGGTGGCCAGCTGGGCTCGGAGCGGAGCAGGGTCAGGATGGACGAGGACGTGCTGACCACGTTAAAGATTCTCATCATCGGCGAGAGTGGGGTGGGCAAGTCCAGGTGAGGCGGGGCTGCGCGGTGGGGCTCTTTCTGCCTCCGTGGCCGCTGTCTCCTGGGCCGTGACGGGAACAGAAAACGGCGGCGGCCGGGCCCGGGCCGGCCTCTCTGGCGCCCGGATCGGCCTCTGGGCCGCGCGCTCTGGCGGCTCCTGCGCCCCGTGGTTCGCGGCCCCCGCCAGGCCCAAGTTCGCTTTGCCTGCTGTCGCTCCGGGAGGGGCGGGGGGAGAAACAGAAACCAACTCGGAGGGCCGCGGAGCTCAGGGCGTGGCGGGCGGCTTCGGGCCCGAGTCTGGCCGAGTCTGAGCCCCTCGGGCTTCAGGCCACCTGTCACCCGGGAGTCGTAACTTTGTCACTCTGGTATGTCTGTGGGGCTCTGTCTACGTAATGTTCCGGACGGGAAGTTTCGGGACGTCTTAGGTCATATGCCTGGCCTGTGTTGGCGTAGCTTTTTGCCACTTCTTTTAGTTATTTATTTGCATTAGTGGGTGAAGGAATTCCTTGGCTTGTGACAGCTTCAGAAATTCACTTTAGTGTAAGGTGTGTGTAAGCTGTGGATCACCTTTGAAAATAAGTGTAATTGTTATTTTGCTAAATCGTATGTCAGTGAAAGGACAGCACAGTATTGTGCCTTTTCATTTTTTTACTCTTTCCTTGGGCAAAATGTTATGTACAAACAGTAAGTATAAGGTAAGACGTGAATCTACGGGGATGTTGGTATGTTGCTAGAGGGTTGTGATTTCATTCCGGTCAGGGAACAAAGTTCTGCAGGTGAAGTCATTCTTGCCATGTGATTATGATTAGGTTATATTCCAGGCGGTCTCGATCTTTTCACATTTAAAAACTCCCAGAGGCTGTAAGCAATTTCATATTTTAGCTATATCTTTAGCTATATCTGATACTCGCATCTGTCAAATAACTTTTAAAATCATAAAGTCTTTTTTAGATACTTAAGGGTTTGAAAGTTTATTATGTAATACATTGAGATGTTAATGTATTTTAAAATACCTTGTCATAGTTTTTCTGTCTATTAACACTGCATATTTGCGAGTGAGGGATTTTTTCCCACGGACCAAGACATAGTTTCATGAATCATGAAGCACTGTGTAATCATGAAGCACTATGATTAGCAAAACGGTATAATTTGTGTGTGTCTGCACGTTAAGGAGCTGAGTAAAAACATTTTTGTGTTCATCATCTGTTATTGCACATATGTGTTTTAGGATTGAAAAGTTAGTTAACATAGTAAACATTGTCTTAATAGGAATTCCGTACCCTTGTGATCTTTCTTTTCTGCTTTTTTCCTTGAGACATGGTCCTCATTTAAGTTCATGCATGAAGTCAAGAATGATTGTCACTTCATGTGGTTCAACCCAATAAAATGGTTGGGCAGTGTTTTATCTAATGTATGGATGACAATTCAGGTGTGTTAAAATTTTCTGTGAGGTTAAGTGGAGGTACAGTTAACTAGAGTACATAAACAAGGGTCCTCTTTTAGAGTCAGGTCTGTTAAGTGGATTTATTTGGTGTCCCTAGGTTGCTACACTCAAACAAAATTATTGGGCCTTGGGTGGCACCGTGGCTCAAAGGAGTACGGTGCTGGCCCCATATATGGGAGGTGGCGGTTCAAACCCAGCTCTGGCCAAAAACTCCAAAAAGAAAACAAAAAAACCCAAACAATTATTGGGCCTTATCTGCTATAAACTTTTCCCTCAATATGTAGTGGTTAATTATCAACTGCTCACTGCAAAATTTTAAAATTTTACCACTTTCAAAAAAGGATTACATTTAGAGAGAAAGTTGTGTTTTCTAGATGGATATCCATTATTGGCCTATGTGATAGTATGGAAAACAGTCTTGAACACTTATCTTTGTAGATAATGTGAGAATGAATGACTCCACTAAAGTAGATGTTTATGCCTTTAGGGGCTGTTAATTCAGAGACATTTGTCATGGTTATGATCTTAAAGGGTTATTCTACAAGTAGTCTGATTGTATTTCTTTACAGAGCTGCAACTAGTGAAAGTGAGATAGCACTTGTGTTGGTGAGGAATTACTGCACAACAAAAGGATAATTTAACTAATCCAAATTGATGGATTACTTTCCAGTTTATTTCATAAGTGTGGGACTGTAATGGGTATATGATAGTAGTGAAGAAATCAGGATTGTGAAACTGAGATCACACTTGTGTGACCTGGTGTGTGATGTGTATGTATGCACTCTAGGGGGTTTGAAAAGTGAGGGGTTTGAAACTGAAACCTTTCAGACACTATCTAATGTTCAGACTATAAGATTTTTTGCTTCTGTGGTTAGATTTGTTGCAGTAAAGATGTAGCAAAGTGTATCAAGAACTGGATGAAATTATAGAGATCATCTGTTATCTAAATTGCTCTTCCTGGGACACCCCTTCTCTTCCCTTCCTTATTAGTGTCTTTTATTTGCAAATAAATGCAGATTAGTTATAATCACACTATTTATCATATATCTGGTCTTATTTAAATGGGTGGTGGTAGTTACTCCTTCCATCCATAGCTCTGCATGGAAAGTATTTTTCTCCTGTAACTTTGAAAATAGGAAGGCATACATATACAGTACTGTAAGAATGGTGATTCCTAATCATTTTGGGGTGTGGATTCCTTTCAAAGTCTGATTTAGAAATAGACTCTGCCTAGAAGAATGCATATATAGAATTTAGAATGCATTTTGGGCTACCCATGTACCCCTGGGTAAGATTTGATTTATACTCAGAGCCTGTGTTAAAATTTGTTGCTTTGCACCCTATAGATTTCTTGCTTTTCCTGACAAAGTACTACTAATGGCATGCACTTTCCTAAGGATTAGCGGTTATAGAAGAAAAACCTGTGGCTTAGTGTCTGGCATGTTGTCATATGTTCAATATATAGTAGCCAATACCACTATTATCACTTGTATTATTGTTATGGTAGTGTTATTACTACTACTCTGCAAAGTTATGCTAACCTATTTTTTTGTAATAATATTATCTGTGGTGACCAAGTATAGATAATGTCTTTTCTATTCTTAAATGTTGGGTAACTGAGTATGTTGGGAGAGAAGAAAATTTTTATGAGTAGTCTTTAAGAGCCTTGTTAGTGCTGTCCCCTAACTTATGTTGGGAGTAAGTAAATAAACTCATGATTTTATTTATGGATTGATTGAGTGATTGATTGTGACAGAGTCTCTCTCTGTTGTGCAGGATAGAGTATGTAGCATCAGCCCTGGCTCACAGCACCTCAAACTCCTGAGGTCAAGGAATCCTACTGCCTCAGCCTCCTGAGTAGCTAGGACTGTAGGTACCTGCTACAATGCCTGGGTCATTTTTCTATTTTTTACTATAGATGGGGTCTCCTTCTTCTCAGGTTGGCCTTGAACTCCTGAGCTCAAGAGATCTTCCTGCCTCAGCCTCCTGGAGTGCTAGGATTACAGGTGTGAGCCACCGCACCCGGCCTGTAGTCATGATGTTAAATAGAAAAATCTAAAGTCTGACTCTTCCATTTTACTTTGCTTCTGTGGTGCCGGTTTTATGGTAAACACAAGAAAACAAAATCAAGAAAGTGAGAGTTACACTTTATCAAATATAATTAATGACATTGCAAACTACCAGAAGGCCATTATATCTAGCAGTAATAATCACAACCTCTAGGAATATTCATAAATTTTTGGTAATGTAGGCATCTGATAACTGTTTCTTCAGTTTTATTAATGCAAACCAGGTCAGTAGAACAGTCTTCTACATCAGGAGTTAATATGAGGGAAGATTAATTTTAAAATATAGGGCTTTAATAAAAGCTTAGATTTTATTTTTGGATATCTTCTAATTGACACTTCTACCTCATATTCAATAAAATAATTCTGAGAGATGTAAACTCTTATTAGAGTACTCGTTTCATCTGGGGTCTTTTGCTTTCCTCCCTTTCTTTCTAGTTTCTTGCCCATTTCCTATGTTTGGTCCTTTGTTTTCTCTCACCACAACCATGGCAGTTGTCATCTATTGATTTCCTCTCATTTTTTGCTGGCATTCACTTTTCAAAACATAGAGCAGTTCTTGTCTTTCCTTTCTTTAAAAGTTTTCACTAGTTCTCAGTTGCCTGCTTGGCTTTTTATGCCCCACCTAACATTTGACAGAGTATTCCTCCTCTGGTTGTCCTGTGATCTGTCTTCTTTGTAACGTTTCTTTTCTTCCCATCTAGTTAGTAGTCATACTACTTGTGACACAATGCTAGGCTTTTCTAACTTTCTATTTTTTACTTGAATTCAGATTTTTTAAAAAAGTAAGTTTGTTGCATTCCAAGAGACTCTTTATTCCCCCCCTTTTATCTATATCAATTAAGGCATCACATGTTGCTGTGTTCTGAAAAGGCTGTAACAGTACAATTCAAAAAACCCCAACAACAACATAAAACCACCTTTTGTACTTGGAGTGTTCAGCGGGACATGGGCAATATATTTCCTAGTAAACTACTTTGCTTTCAGATTTTGTAATCATCTTTTCAATAATTTAATTCCTCTGTATGTACCTACTCTGAGGAAGTATTCCTGGGAGCCCAGCTATTCTTATGTGCATCTAATAACTTGGGACAAAATGTAACATCATGCATACATTGATCATATAAGAAAAAGAAGTCAAATTCCTAACTTGTCTTTTTAACATCTCTTTTAGCCTGCTCTTGAGGTTCACAGATGATACTTTTGATCCAGAACTTGCAGCAACAATAGGTAAGTTTAAAAAATCAGTAAAATGCTGAGTATTTTCTTACCTTTTTTATCTAAGTTCTCCTACCATCTACTTACCTCTTCAGTGCTTCCATATCTTTTGAAATCTTTTTTTTTTTTTTTTTGTTAAAGTCAACCAAATTTAGCAGTGGAGAATTGTATAGAATGTTAAGTTCTTCTTCTTCTTTTTTTTTTTTTTTTGAGACAGAGTCTCACTTGGTCACCCTTGGTAGAGTGCCATGGCATCTTAGCTCACAGCAACCTCAAACTCTTGGGTTCAAGTGATCCTCTTGCCTCAGCTGCCCACCACAACACCTGGCTATTTTTTAGAGACAGGGTCTCACCCTGGGTTAGGCTGGTCTCAAACCTGTGAGTTCAGGCAATCCACCTGTCTTGGCCTTGGCCTCTCAAGTGCTGGGATTATAGGTGTGAGCCACTGTGCCCAGTCTGAATGTTAAGTTCTAATAATCCACTACCACCTGACTGGTTTAAATTTGTATCTTATTTGTCCTTCAGGACTTAACTTTGATGTCTTTGAATTTCTGAAGCCTTTCTAGATTTTACCAAGCAAAAATAAGTCCCTTATCTGTTGTCTTATGCCACTTAAAGCCACAGATTCTTTTTTATGCTGGATTGTCTTTTGTTTTGTAGTGTACAACAGTTATTTGAGTGTTTTTTGTGTGCTAGGCACTGTCTTAAGACATGGGGATTATAATGCTGAATAATACAAACTTGGTCTTTATCACCATGGACCTAATGTTTATGTAGAATGTGTTAATTTTGTATTTTCAGCATTTACTAAATATTTGGCATGTGTTTTGAACTAAACACATTTATTGATATTAGTTATTAAGGATTGTTAGGAGCAGTGATATCCAAGTGCCTTTTAAAAATAAAATTTAGATTTCTTGAAAATGGCTTGTGGCACTAACTTGTTAGAATATATGAGAAGATAGAGGCAAATATTTTAGTATCACATGTGTAGAGAGTAGACCACAGGGTAAAGGTATGAAGAGACAGTTTGCAGTAGTTGAAAGTTCCCTGAGCTAAGTCAAAGCTGAATAGGAGTCTTGGCTCTGCCTTGAGGTAGATGTGATCTTGAGTAAGTTGTTTGACTTCTTTGTGTTCATATTGGGAAGTTTGGGGGGGAGAGAGACTTTTTCTTTCTAAGTTCTAAAGTTTCATGATCTGATGAGAAAATAGTAAACATGATCCCAGCATTATTGTTAGGGAACATAATTTCTCTTAAATGCTTTTGTTTGTTTTCTTTTTGTTGTGAATAATTCCACACTTAGAGATTAAGTTGTAAAACTAAAAACTCCCTAAAATGTTGATAATCACATTTGCTTTATAACTCTTATACACATCATATAGTATGCAATATTCTTTTTCTTTCTTTCTTTTTTTTTTTAAGAGATGAGTCTTGCTCTGTCCAAGGCTGGAGTGCCGTGATGTAGTCAAAGCTCACTGCAGCCTCTAACTCCTGGTTCAAGCAGTTTTCCCAAGTAGCTGGGACTACAGGCACATGCCCAGCTAATTTTTTTGTAGAGACTGGGCCTTGCCATGTTCCCCTTGCTTGAAGTCCTCAAGCAGTCTTCCCACTTTGGCCTCCCAAAGTGTTGGGATTATAGGCATGAGGCACCATGCCCAGCCTCTATTCTTTTTTGAATGAATTAGTTAAATTAATGAGTATTTCCTAAAGGGCATGGATACAGTCCTGTCTACAGACAGATTTTATCAGTTTTCACATTAATGTCCCATGTAGCAAAAGAAAAAGAGTTGTTTCTGGTCCAGGATGCAGTCCAAGATCACCCATTGAATTTGTTTGTCATTTCTTGTCTTTAATTAGAACTTGTCTTTAGTCTGTGTCTTCCCATGGCCTTGGCAATTTTGATAAGTGCAATCTATTTATTTTGTAGAATAACTTTGTGTTTGGCATTGTGTCCTCACAGTTGTTTTGTTCATTGTGTCCTCACAGTTAAATTCCGGTTTTGCATTTTTAGCAGGAATTCTACAAAAGTTGTTAGAGCAATATGTTAGGAGGCATATGATGTCTACTTGTTTCATTACTGGTGACTGGGACTTCAGTTACTTAGGGTGCTATAAGGCAGATTTCTCCCTATAAAATTACCTTTCCCTTTGTAACTAATACATTTATTGTGAAGAGATACTTTTGAGACCATATAGGTATCCTCTTTCTAATGTCTAGCATTCATTGACAATTCTAGTTTGTAACATAATAAGGACAGCATGTGATCCTGTCATTCAAACTGGTGGTTGTCAAATGGTGACTTTTCAGATGCCTCCAGTCTGCCTTTCTTATTTGAAATTCTGTAAGGAAGAGCTCCTATCACAGTGCCTCTATATTTTTAGTAAATTGTATCAGCATCATTTGGCTTTTGTGTGACATTGACATCTACAGTTTTATTCTTCTATGTGTCAGAAGAAAGGGAATCATTTACTTTTATATGTGTCATAGGAAAGGAAATAATTTTAAACAATAATAATTAAAACTCCATTTTTTGGCTTTGCTGTATTACTCTTTAAAAAATTACTTAGTGGTAAAACTTCATTTTGTTCAGGACATACCTGAGTGTGTATGAACATGTTGAGGAGTAGTTACTTGCAGGAAAATAAACCTTCCTAAAGCAAAACTTTGCTGAAGGAGTGACTATATATGTGAAATGTGAAACTATCTACATGTCAAACCCAAATGAAACTGGGGGCTTGCAGAGGGACAGATCATGGGTTGTTATTATTATTAAAAAAGAAATAGTAAAATTAAAGCATGCTGATGGTACTATGTATAATTTGTTCCCCAAATGGGCCCTCATCTTACATATGTTTTTAAAAGTATTTTTTTTTTTTAAATTAAGATTTGGGGCGGTGCCTGTGCCTCAGAGCGCCGGCCCCTATACCGAGAGTGGTGGGTTCAAACCCGGCCTGGACAAACTGCAACAAAAAAACAGCCGGGTGTTGTGGTGGGAGCCGGTGGTCCCAGCTACTTGGGAGGCTGAGGCAAGAGAATCGCCTAAGCCCAGGAGTTGGAGGTTGCTGTGAGCTGTGTGACACCACGGCACTCTACCAAGGGTGATAAAGTGAGACTCTGTCTATACAAAAAAAAAAAAAAAAAAAAAATTAAGATTTTTTTTTTATTGCTTCTCAACCTTTTGGCTAAGATCAAGTATAAAATTTGTTTTTAGGGATGTCTTACTATACTGCCCAAGCTGGTCCCAAACTCTTGACCTCAAGCCACTCTTCTGCCTCACTGTAGAGTTGCTGAGAATACATGAGAATACAGGCAGAGGATCACTTGAGGTCAGGAGTTCGAGACTAGTGTGGGCAGTATAGTGAGACCCCCCCCCACTCTTAAAAAAATACATATATATATCTTTTACATTTAAGCATCAGATTACCTTATGCCTTTGGGTATAACCATGAACCTATGCTTTTAAAAATTAAAAATAGTTATCTCAATTCTTAATGGTATTGTGGAAATTAGTGTTTTGTGGAAAATTAGTATTCTACCACCTCATAGTGAAATAGTAGTAAGGAAGTGTACATTTATCTTTTGGTGATAGAGTGAGGCACTTAAGTTTCTGTCATGTATGTGTGGGTCACGAAAATTCTGAGATACACAAAAATCAAACGTAAAATCTCTGCCAACAGAAGCAAATGAAGCCCTCCCAGCAACACTGATAAACCAGGCAAGTTGAAACTTACATGTGTGACTCAGAAAGGACTGTCTACTGTGCTTATTGGAAGTGAAATAATGGACCATAACACAGTCTGTCTCATAACTTGTGTGGTGACTTATGTAAAATACTCTTAAGATAATTCTTGGATTTGGGGTTTGAAGATACTCTGTAAAGTTGGCATTTTCTTTTGTTTTCTGACAATTAGCTACAAACAGCAAAGGGAGGGGAAAAACTAGAACACAAATCCAGTATTCTACTAAACTAGAAGACAGTTAAAACCCTAAGCCACAAAGTAGGTGGAATTGCTGAGAAGAACAGTAGAGAATGGACTGCTCTTGGGAAGAAGTAAAGGGAGGAGCCACAGCTGCAGAACTCAGAGCCAGCTAGAAGTGCTCCATAAAACTGAGAGGCCCTCTGAGGTGCAAAACCTAAATCCCTTTTTTACAAAAGCAAAAGAGGTTTCTTCAGCTAATGGCAGAAGCTTTCTCGTACCTGATTTGATTCTAAGAAGTTGGAGAACTGAAGATAAACAAGGAGTCACACAAGTATTACGTCTGTCTGTAATGGCTTTCCTTTGTGAACAACCTCAAGTCTGCCTATCTGCATTGGCTGCTGAGAAGTAAAACATGAAACTATCTCTTATACACAACCCTGAATCAAGAAGAAGTTTTGTCAGTCCAGAAGTGGAACCAGTCTGGCCTCCTATAAATAGCAGGTCCAGGAAACCCAGCTCCTCCCTCAAAGGTGAATAATCAAAAGAAATTCATTCAGCTCAAGGCCACTACAATCAGGATCCAAAAAGGAAGAATGGAACAGATAAACAAATGGCAAGTAAGAACACTCACCTAAAAAAAATACTGCCGTAAAGAAGATAAAAATCATGAACATTTTGCCCTAGTTTAAAAAACTTAGTGAAGGGTATAGCAATGAGAACACAAAGCAGTTGATACCCAGGGAGGTGATAGTGGGCTGCCTGAGAAAATGCAGTATAAACTGATCAAGTGGAAGGAAAAATAAATTAAAAACAAGATCATTGAACTGAAGGTGAAATTGAAAGGAATTTAAAGTATCTTTAAAAAAAAATTTGTTTTTAGGGATGTCTTACTATTGCCCAAGCTCGTTCTAAAGTCTTGACCTCAAGTCATTCTTATCCCTTACCTCCAGAGTAGCTGAGAATACAGGCATAGGTTCTCTTGAGGCTAGGAGTTCGAGACTAGCCTGGGCAATATAGCAAGACTTACATGGATAATATAGAACTGTAGAAAACACAGTAAAAGACAAGGAAGCTAGAATTAGAAAAAGCAGGTAGAATTTACCAAAATTAATAAAACTGTTAAAACAAATTAGAAAATAAGGAAATCAGAAGAGGAAACCTAACGTGCATATTTAAGTCTCAGAAGAAGGAAACATGATGAAACGCAAACATTTAAAGATATAATTCAAGATAAAATTTCTGATATAAAGCTAAACACCCATACATATCAAATTGAAGAATATCTTGACCAGGTTTTTTTTTTTTTGTTTGATTGTTACATAAGAATGTTTGAAAAAGAAGGTATTAGGTTTCTTTTTCTACTCTGGCAAGGATATAAGGTGGTACTTAATCAGGCACTTAATCTGAGGCACTTGGCAGCATGGATGGAATTGATAACAATGGAAGTTTGATCCACAGAAACTAATTATACTAACTTTATATGAACTGATTAAATAGGCAAAATTTGCTTCCTGTTAAGATTTTATTTTTTTATTTATCCTGTTTTGTGTAACCTTTAAATATAAAAGGGGGCTTTCAGTAAGACTTTTTAAATAAAAAATTAGAAAATGTAAAACCAGTTATCTACTTAAGACAGGCTTACAATCTACTTAATCTATTTTTAAGACTTTTACTAGAATATGGGAAAATATTTTTTGAAAGTTAACACATTTCAACTGATTTTGGCTGTTACTAGTTGATTTAGATCAGTGACTTTTTTTTTTGCAGTTTTTGACTCGGGCTGGGTTTGATCCTGCCACCTCTGGCATATGGGGCCAGCGCCCTACTCCTTTGAGCCACAGGTGCAGTCCCAGTGATTTTTATCATTCCTTTGGTGAGCTTTTAAAAAATATGTGTCCTCGTTACAGACTACTTGTTATCCATGTTTGACTTTAAGGGGAGAGACTTAATCTGTTTGCATACTTACCTTATAGTTGGACTTAACAAACTGATACTTTAATTAAAATGGAAAGTAGTGGGCATAGACTTCTTATTTAATACAATAACACAAACTTGTTAAGGTATTTGAAAATATGTAATTCAAAGAAAAATAAAACCCTCTATTTCGTGTAATTTTCATTCAATTAAATGTTTTAATTGGAATTCAGCAATAAAAATGGATCTAGCATTTCTTTATTTAAAATAATGGCAAATGGTCTTCATCATTAGATGTTCTTTTTTCTGATTACCTAGAAATTTTACTAGGAAAGGTGATCAGCATTGATTAGTGTCTGGTAGCCTTTTTTGATACTCACATGTTCTTTTCTAGATAAATCTTTGCTCATATTTATCTGACATATTTCTGGATTTTGTTGGCTGTAATTTAGAATTTTATGTCCAAATTTATACATATGCATAGACTTTCCTTTTTTGTATTGTTATTTTTTAAAATAGCATTTAGTACTAAAGTTGTACAGTTTTGGGTGCTTATGAATAGCCCTTTTATGAACATTCAGATATGGTATTTTGTGTGAATATTAATTTTTATTTTTCTAGAGTACATACCTAGTAATGGAATTGCTGATTCACATGGTAAATGAATACTTAACTTTGGAAAAAAGTTTGGCCATATTTTTATAAGGTGGTTTTGTCATTATTACATTCCTATTGGCAGCATATGAAAATTCCTGTTCTTCCACATCCTATCTTGGTATATTTAGTATGAGCAACCTTTTAAATTTTAACCATTTAAAGAGGTGTGTATAGGTATCTCATTGTTTAATTTGCAATTCTCTAAAGGCTAATGATGTTGAGCATCTTTGCAAGTTCTTATTTGCTATTTATCCATCTCTTTTAGTGGCTAAATAGTATTCTATTGTATACATATAACACAGCTTGTTAATTGATTACTGGTTGGTAGGCATTTAGGTTGTTTCCACATTTTGGCAATTGTAAACTGAGCTGTGATAAACAGTCCAGTGCAAATGTCCTTATGATAAAATGTTTTTTTCTTCTGGGCAGATGCCTAGTAATGGGAATGCAGGATCAAATGGGAGGTCTAACTTGAGTTCTTTGAGGATTCTCCATTACTTCCTTCCAAAAAGGTTGTGTTAGTTTACAGTCCTACCAGCAATGTAAATGTCCCCTTCTCTCCACATCCACATCAGCCTGTGCAGCTTTGAGACTTTGTGATGTGGGCCATACTCACTGGGGTTAAGTGATATCTCAGGGTGGTTTTGATTTGCATTTCTCTGATGAGTAGGGACGATTAGCATTTTTTCATATGTTTGTTAGCCATTTGTCTATCTTCTTTAGAGAAGGTTCTATTCATGTCTCTTTGCTCAGTGATACATGGGATTTTTGTTGTTGTTGTTGATTAATTTGAGTTTTCTACAGATCAGTGGTTCTCAACCTAACTAATGCTGCTGCCCTTTAATGTGGGTTGGGACCCACAGATTGAGAACCGCTGCTATAGATTCTAGTTATCAAGCTTTTGTCCAATTCATAATATGCAAATATCCTTTCCCATTCTGAAGGTTGTCTGTTTGCTTTGGTTGTTGTTTCCTTAGCTGTACAGAAACTTTTCATTTTAATTAAGTCCCATTTGTTTATTTTTTGTTGTTGCAATTGCCATGAAAGTCTTCTTCATAAAATCTTTTCCCAGGCTGGTATTTTCAAGTGTTTTTTCCCCCACCCTTTCTTCAATGATTTTTTTTGTTTCATGCCATGGATTTAAATCTTTTATCCATCTTGAATCAATTTTTGTAAATGGTGAGAGGTGCGTGTCCAGTTTTAGTCTCTTATGTGTGGTTATCTAGTTCTCCAGAACCATTTATTGAATAGGGATTCTTTTTCTCAGGTATGTACTTGTTTGGTTTATCAAATATCAGGTGGCTGTAAAATATTAGTGTCATCTCATGGTTTTCTGTCCAGTTCCAAATGTCAGTGTCTCTGTTTTTGTGCCAATACCATGCTGCTTTGATCTGTATGGCCTTGTAGTATAGCCTAAAGTCTGGTAGGGTGATGCGCCCAGCTTTGTTTTTATTACTAGGAATTGCCTTGGCTATATGGGTTTTTTAATGGTTCCATACAAAATGAATAGTTTTTTTTCCAAATTTTGAAAGTATTTTAATGGGGGTTGCATTGAATCTGTAGATTGCTTTGGGAAGTATAGACATTTTGACAATGTTGATTCTTCCCAGCCATGAGCATGGTATGTTCTTCCATTTGTTAATATCTTCTACTATTTATTTTCTTAGGGTTTTGTAATTATCTTTGTAGAGGTCCTTTACCTTTTTTGCTAGGTACATTGCTAGGTTTTTTTTTGTTTATTTTTAACCTCTGTGAAGGAAATTGCGTCCTTGATTAGCTTCTGATCTTGGCTGTTATTGGCATATTCAAAGGCTTCTGATTTGTGGACATTGATTTTATATCCTGAGACATTACTGTATTTTTTGAACACTTCCAGGAGTCTTGTGGTTGAGTCTCTGGGATTCTCTAAGTATAAGATCATATCATTAGCAAAGAGTGAGGTTTTGGCTCCTCTGCTCCCATTTGGATGCCCTCCATATTCTTCTCTTGCCTGCTTGTATTGGCTAGAACTTCCAGCTCTATGTTGAGGAATAGTGGTGATAGAGGACAACCTTGTCTGGTTCAGTTCTAAGTGGAAAAACTTTCAGTTTTACTCCATTCAGTATAATATTAGCTGTGGGTTTGTCATAGATGGCTTTAATCAGTTTAAGAAATGTGTCACCTATGCCTGCATTCTTAAGTGTTCTAATTAGAAAAAGATACTAAATTTTATTGAATGTTTTTCTATATCTATTAAGAGTATAATATGGTCTTTGTTTTTGCTTCCATTGATATGGTGGATTATGTTAATGGATTTGTGTGTGTTAAACCAGCCTTGCATCCCTGGGATAAAACCTACTTGATTGAGATGAATGATTTTTTAAATGTGTAGCTTTAATCTCTTGGCTAGGATTTTATTGAAAATTTTTGCATCTGTATTCACTAGTGAAGTTAGTCTGAAGTTTTCCTTTTTAGTTGGGTCTTTTCCTGGTTTTGATATCAGGGTGATGTTAGCTTCATAGAACATGTTGGGGAAGATTGCTTCCTTCTCAGTTTTTTTTTTTTTTCCCCCTAATGGTGGGATACTCCAATAAGAATCCCAATCCAGAGCCATCTAACCAAGACAGGAGGCTCTCGGTGATGTAAAGGGCTGAGGCCCTTCCCATTCAGCACACCTTGGTGTCTGGCTGCTGCTGCTGGACCACCCTGGTAGGGCCCTGAGAAGGGAAGCTTTTGAGGAAGCTCATAGCAGCAGGGAATGTGGCAACACAGGCCCGGAGGGATCCGGAGCACAGCAATCCCACCCCTTCTTGGTTTTTGGGGATAATTTCTGTAGTATGGATATAAGTTCTCTGAAGGTTTGATAGAATTTTGGTGTAAAGCCATCTGGACCAGGGCATTTTTTTGTTAGGAGATTTTTTTATTGTTTCTTTGATGTCAGTTCTTGAAATTGGTCTGTTCAAGAGATCTGATTCTTTTTGGTTAAGTATAGGGAGATACTGTGATTCCAGGTATTGCTCCATTTCCTCCACGTTGTCAAATTTCTGTGCATAGAGAGTTTCTTGGAGTACTCAGAGATGATCTCTTGCATCTCTGAGGTGTCTGTTGTTATTTTCCCTTTATCATTTCTGATTGAGGTTATTAGAGATTTTACTTTTCTATTTCTAGTTAATCTGGCCAAAGGTTTATCAATTTTATTTACCTTTT
Source organism: Arctocebus calabarensis (assembly GCA_963573935.1). Taxonomy (NCBI): domain Eukaryota; kingdom Metazoa; phylum Chordata; class Mammalia; order Primates; family Lorisidae; genus Arctocebus; species Arctocebus calabarensis. Next base: position 3,603 of record CAUYON010093930.1, on the reverse strand, counting down.
CAAAGAACCAACTTTTTGTTTCATTAATTTTCTGAATGATTCTTTTGTTTTCAATTATATTAATATTAATTAATATTATATTAATTTTGTTTTTCATTTTTCTTCTCCAGGGTTTGGGATTAGATTGTTCTTTTTCCAATTTCCTGAGATGGTTCATGAGTTTGTTGGTGTGCTTTCTGTTTTTTGAATTCAAGCATCTAATGTGATAAATTTCCCTCTAAAGACTGCTTTTGCTGTATCCCACAGGTTTTGGTAACTTGTGTCTTCATTATAGTTATGTTTGAGGAATTTAACCATTTCCTCTTTTATCTCTTACTGATCCCAACTGTCATTCAGCACAAGGTTATTAAATTTTCCATTTCTTTGTGTGAGGATGAACATTCTGTTGGAGTTGAGTTCCACCTTTATTGCCTCATGGTCTGAGAAGATACAAGGTGTAATTTCTATTCTTTTAATTTTGCTGAGGTTTGATTTGTAATCTAGGAAATGTGATCTGTTTTGGAGTATGTACCATTGGTGGATGAGAAAATCGTATATTCTTTAGCTCTGGGATGGTGTGTTCTGTATGTGTCTATTAATCCTATTTGTTTTAGGGTCACATTTAAGTCCTTTGTGTCTTTGTTTAGTTTCTGTTTAGAGGATCTGTCCATTTTTGTCAGAGGGGTGTTAAAATCCCCAACTATTCATGGTGTTATGGGGTGTCATATTGCTTAGACCTATCAAAGTCTGTTTCATAAATCTGGGAGTATTTAAGTTGGGTGCTTAAATATTTAAAATTGAAATGTTTTCTTGTATTGTTCCTTTGACCAGTATAAAGTGTCCATCTTTGTCTTTCTTAACTTTAGTTGCTTTGAAATCTGTTTGTATCTGAGATTCCCCCTCCTTTCTTCTAATATCCATTTGCTTGAAATACTGTTTTCCATCCCTTAACCCTGAGCCTTAATTTGTCCTTAAAGTTAGGTGCATTTCCTGGAGACAGCATATGGATGGCTTGTGCTTTTTAAAATCTAGTTAGCCAGCTTCTGCCGCTTTAGTGGTGAATTCAATCCATTGACATTTATTGAGAGAATTGATAAGTATGGTAGTGTTCTATTTACCTTATTTTGTGATAGTCTGTTGTGTAGTTTTATCCTTTGTGCCATTTTAGAAGCTACATTTTGACCTTTAGCTTTTGGGTGTTTACTTTGCTGGTGGTCCATTTATGATGGTCAGTGTGGAAAATAGGTCTAAGTATTCCCTATAGAGCTGGTCTTCTTGTGGTGAATTTCCTTGTTTGTATATCTGCAAAAGATTTGATTTCTCTATTAATTTTGAAGCTTAGTTTAGCAGGATATAGAATTCTGGGCTGAAAATTGTTTTGTTTAAGAATGTTGAAGGTGGATGACCATTCTCTTCTGGCCTGGAAAGTTTTAGTTGAGGAGTCTGCTCTCATCCTAATGGTTCTGCCTCTGTAGGTCAGTTGGCACTTACTGTTGGCTGCTTGCAAAATTTTTTCTTTCATCTTGGCTTTGGACAGGTTCATTACAATGTGTCTTGGAGAAGCTCTATTTGAGTTGAGATGACCTGGGATTCTATATCCTTTGATGGATATATTTTTTATCTATTTATGCACAGTGTGTGTGTATATATATTTTGTGAAGTGTTTGTTCAAATTTTTTTAATCGTTTTCTTTCTGTTGAGTTTTGAGAGTTTTTTATATAGTCTGCATATGTCTGTTTTATTAGATGTGTGATATGTGCTGTACAAGTATTTTCTTCCCAGTCTTTGGCTTGTCTTTTCATTCTTATAAAAGTGCATTTCTAACAGTATAAATTTTTTTTTTATTTCAATGAAAGCCTCTTTTTCTGTTTATGATGATTTCAATGTTGTGTTTTCTGCTTAACAGAAATTCACAATGATTTTTCCCTTGTATTTTCTTCCAGATGTTTTATAGATTTAGATATTAAATTAAGTATAATTTTTCTAAATTAATTTTTGAATATAGAGTGAGGTATGAATGGAAGTTCTTTTTTCTTTTCCTTTTATTTGGTACATAGATACCCACTTGTTTTCACACTCTTTGTTGAAAAGATTGTCCTTTCTACATTGAATAGCTCTTGTACCTTGTGAAAAAATACACTGGTCCTTGTATGATGTTTAGGTCTATTTCTGGACTCTATTTCATTCATCATTTTTCTTTATGTCAGTACTCACTTCCTTGATTTCTGTAGCTTTGTAAGAAGTCTGGAAATAGATATTGTTAATCTATCAACTTTGTTCTTTTTCAAAGTTTTTTTTGCTCTTCTTGTTCGTTTGCATTTCCCAGTGAATTTTAGAATCAGCTTATTGATTTAAAAATAAAAGCATGCTAAGATTTTGATAGGGACTTTGTTGAAACTCCAGATCATTTAGGGAAGAATTGATCTCTTTAACAATGTTAAATCTTAGGATTATTGAAGAAGTTATATATTTTCATTCAATTAGGTTTTTAAAAATTTCTTTCCTAGTGTTTTGTAATGTTCACTGTATAGGTCTTTGATACCTTTTGTCACATTTAGTCATAAGTAGTCCATAGATTTTTATTTACAATGGTATTTAATTTTTATTCACTTCTCTTTGTTCATTATTAGTATTTAGAAATACAATTGATTTTTAAATGTTGATTTTTTTGCATCTTCCAACCTTGTTAAACTTAAAGTTGTTTTCTTTTTTCTTCCTTTTCTATCTGGATGCCTATTATTTCTTACTGCCCTGGCTCAAAGTTTGTAGTACAATATTGAATAGAAATAATGAGAGCTGATCTACTTATTTTGTTCCTGATAGTAACAGTGACATACCAATGGGGGAAGGATCCGGGACTATTAGTTTTCACATGTCCCTGACCACACCACCCCATTGGTATGTGGTAAGGGAAAATATTCCATCTTTTACCATTAAGTATGATGTTAGCTGTATGCTTTTCATATCAGATTGAAGAAGTTCTTCCTCTTTTATTCCTAGTTTATTATTAAGAGGTTTATCAGGAATGCATGTTGGATTTTGTCATATGCATTTTTTGCATCTATTGAAATAATTATAGAATGTTTCTGTTTTAGTTTACAATGAAGCACACATTGAAGTTCCAGTCTTCCATTTCTGTGATTAAATCCCACTTGGTGATGTATGGTGTTCTTTTATGCTTTAAAAAATCTGTCTCATAAAATTTTGTTTTGTAATTCTATCTTTGTTCATAAGAGAATTGGTCTGTTGTTTTCTGTAATTGTGTTCTCTGGCTTTGGTATCAGGGTAATATAGGACTTACAGGACTATGGAAGCATATACTCCTCTTCAGTTTTCTGGAAAAGTTTTAGAATGGATTATAATTTAAATGTTTGGTGGACTTTACTCAGCTTCTTTGATCTGTGTGTTTATATTTTTCATCAAATTGAAGATTTTTGACCCTTATTTCTTCAGATATATTTTTTTTGTCCCCCTTACTTCTTTTTTATTTTTATTTTTTATTTTTGTAAGACAGAATTTATTCACAGAAAAGAAAGAAAAGAATACAGAAAACATTAAGGCATCTGTTAGAGGGAGAAAATTCTAGTGGGGAGAGAGAAGCTCTCTCCGTTTCTCTCCCAGTCT